>QFDD01001105.1:0-34769 GCA_006871305.1 Vachellia collinsii
GCGACATAATAGTTATAAGTCGCGACCTGAAAGCCAAAACGCGCAGCTTCATTTAGTTGGCCATTTCACAACTATTTCCTCAAATTTGAGCCCTCTTTAGGCATTTTCCTCTTGACTCCTTGACCTAAAAAATCATTTTAGGCTCTTGTAAAATCTAATCTCAACTCACTTATGAGGATTAATTAAAATAATGTACAATTAGATATTTTTACATTAACAAACAATGCCTAATGAGAAATAAAATCCATAAATGCATACTACTACGATTCACATCAAAACATGCATTTTAAACCAGTTAATTCCTATAAAATCATGCAATCAGACATGAATTACAGTAGTAAAACTTGGTCAGATCAATGATGCGGAGAATATTCTAGAGGAGGTGCAAAAGCTGCAACAAGAGCTTGAAGGAGGACGAAATTCTTTAGCAAAACAGATGGAAAATAAGGCTAAGCAGATGATGGAGTTAAAAAACAATTCCAATTCCATATCATTTTCACAGCTGGTCCAACTTCCTGACGGTGCCTACTTCTCTCCCAAAGAGTTTGCGGATTTCAACTCTTATAATAGTCTTTTGGACGTAATTAAGGATGGCAAGAACAAGAAGGTGGGATTGCACAGTGTAGCGGGCTTAGGTAAAACCACTTTGGCAACGAAAGTAGGTAAAGAAGTCGAAGAACTGGGGCTTTTTGACAAGGTCATCATGGTAGTTGTTTGGAAGCCCCCAAATGTTTTCAACATTCAGCAAGAAATAGCAAATCAAATAGGCTTGGAAATTCAAGAGAAAACTCAACTTACGAGAGCGCAAAGGCTATCTTGGGGATTAGAAAATAAGAAGATTCTTATAATCTTGGATGATTTGTGGAGCAAACTAAGCCTGGAACAAATTGGCATTCCACTAGATGAAGGTTGTGGTGTCTTGTTAACCACTCGCTTTTATGATATATGTGTCACTATGGATTGTGAGATTAAAATTGAACTACCTCACTTGACAAAGAAGAGGCAAGGGCTTTGTTTAAGATGCATGCTAAAACAATCAATAATGATTTTGATAGCATCGGAAGGAAGATTGCTGATAAGTGTAAGGGTCTGCCAATAGCAGTTATGACAGTTGGAGGCACATTGAACGGAAAGAGTAATGAAGTGTGGAAATCAACACTACATAGGCTACAACATCCCCCACAGGTGGATAGTGATGAAAATGATTTGAAGATCCTTTATCCAACTCTTGGAGTTAGTTATGATAATCTGTCGAGTCCACTAGCTAAGTCGCTCTTCATATTGTGCTCTATATTTCCTAAGGATCATGAAGTCCATGTAGAGGATTTAATTCGTTTTGGGAAAGGGACTCTTGAGCTCAGTGATACTATTATCACAATAGATGATGCGAGGACAAAAATTTTAGCAGCTCTGGAGATCTTTTTAAGTTCTTGTTTGTTAATGCATACCAATAAGCAATCATGTGTAAAATTGCGTGATGTGGTTCGAGATGCAGCCTTGTGGATTGCAAAGAAGATGCGTCAAGAAGTTCTGGAGGACAACCCCGCAGTTTCAAACATGCTGGTCAGAAACTCCTAAAGTTTAAATTATACAAAGGCACTATCACTGTGGAATTTGGATGAGAATTTCAAGCTCTCTAATAAATTTTGTTGCCCCACACTTGAGATTCTTCTACTTCAGCCTCAAGGGTTCATTGAAGATCTTGGGGCACTAGAAGCACTTAAAGTCTTGGCACTCACAACATATGGCTTTGAATGGAGATTGTGTCCATCAACTTTTTGTTCAATTCCTCAATCAATTGTATCATTAACAAATCTTCACACCTTATGTCTTAGAGGGAAAAAATTGGGTGACATCTCCTTTTTGGGTGAACTCAAAGGATTGGAGATTCTTGACTTACATGGTTCTCTATTCGATGCATTACCCACTAGAATTGCAGGCATGAAAAAGTTGAAACTCTTGGATGTTTTTCACTGTGAAATTAAAAAATGCCCTTTAGATGTTATTGGAAGCTGCCACAAACTTGAAGAATTATACTTTTGGGGATTAGAGAGCTACCATCCCAGAAAAGTTTTCTCTTCCAAGGTTGAAGAGGTATGTTATCTATGATCCCACATGTAGTTTTACTACATATGAAGATCCTTTTATGGAATATTGGGGTTGTTGTATTGAAGCAATAAGAGCATTATGTATACAAGGCTTCAAAATCTCTGCTCTAGGTTCGCCAATGAAAGATGTCCTTCTTAGAGCAAACTGCCTTTGGCTAGAGAATTGTGGGTGGGATCATAAAGATATAAATTTTGAGATAAAGCACTTAAGGGTTTCACGCTGCCGAGAGAAAAGATTCATCCTTGATAACATTGGTTCGAACATTCCTCAAACGCAACTACTGTTCTCGCACCTAATTACTTTAACATTGTCTAAAATGTACAGTCTTGAGAAAGTGTTCCAAGATTCCTCAATCAGATACTCTCTTCCTATGTTAGAAGAGTTGTGCATAGAAAGTTGTCCCGAACTTAGAACGTGCATCTTCACCCATGCCATACGAGCTTGCCAAAGCTGAGGAAACTTAAGATTGATTATTGCAACAAAGTGAAATGGTTATTCTCTTACGCTTTGGCTTCTCATTGTCCTTCACTAGAGGAATTGCAAATACACTATTGCTCTGAACTTGAGAGGCTTGTTGATGGAGACAATGATGAAGAAGCTACACATTGGGATCAGCTACCACTTCTCAAACTGAAGGAATTAAATCTACTAATTTTGCCAAAATTGACTGAGATTTTCAGAGCAGGTTTTGATGACAAGTTGGGGTCCCTTCATGATAAACAAGAAGGTCCACAACAGGTAAGTGAAATTTCATGGGCTTATATTCATCTTATTGGGATTATGCTATTACAATTTTAAAAAAATATAATGCCATACAAATTTTATGTGATTCGTGCGTGAGTGCATGTGTGTGTGTGTGTGTGAATATTGTCCATTTCTTAGATTTTCATCTAATCATTGAATACATTTACTTTACAGGAACATGAGAATGAGAGAGTAGAGGTAGTGAATTCAGAATTGTGTTCTATAAGGTTAGATGGTCTGCCAGAGTTGGAATTTATTTGGAAGGGCCCTACAAAAATTTTGAGCCTCCATGAACTTGAACATGTTGCATTGTGGGGATGCACAAGATTGAAAAATATTTTCACTCTTGCTACGATTGCAAGCTTTCCAAAGTTGAGGGAACTTGAAGTATTTGAATGCAGGGAATGGGAGGGAATATTTTGTGAAGAATCACTCAAAAACCTTCCTTCTTCTTCTTTGAATGATTGCTTTCCCAAACTTAATGAAATTAGCATGTCAACTTGCGACAAAGTGAGATGGCTGTTATTTATTCTCTCGCTTCTCATTGCCCTTCACTAGAGAAAATAAGTATATTTAATTGCCCTGCACTTGAGAGGCTAGTTGATGGAGACAGTAATGTAGAAGCAGCACATGATGATCAGCTACCACTTCTCAAACTGAAAGAAGTAAATCTTCAAATTTTGCCAAAAATGAGAGAGATTTTCGGAGGAGGATTTGAGTACAAGCTAGAGTCCCTTCCCGATAAACAAGAATGTCAAAAACACGTAAGTGTTACTACAATTTTATTAATGTGAAATTAATTAATGGGGTTTAATAGTACCTGATTCATATATTGCCTGTTTCTTAGATTGTCATGTACATCATTGAATACATTTACTTTACAGGAATATGAGAATGATAGAGTAAGGGTGGTGAATTCAAAACTGTGTTCTAGGCGGTTATATGATCTTCCAGAGTTGGAATTTATTTGGAACGACTCCACACAAATTGTGTGGCTCCATAGACTTGACCATGTTTCATTGCAAGAATGCCCAAGATTGAAAAATGTCTTCACTCTCGCTACTGTTGCAAGCCTTCCAAAGTTGAGGGAACTTAGAGTATTGAAATGCGATGAATGGGAAGGAATATTTTGTGAAGAATCACTTAAAAAGCTTTCTTCCTCCTCGTCCTCCTCCACCATTGTTTGTTTTCCAAGACTTGAGGTCATTCATATATTAAAATGCCCCAAAGTGAGAAGGTTGTTCCCAAGTTCTCTAGCATCTCATTGTCACTCGTTGAAGAAAATAATTATTTATGGTTGCTCTCAACTTGAGAGGGTTGTTCAAGATTATGAAGGTGAAGCAGCTGCTCATCATGAAATGTTGTTTCCTAGCCTGAATCTATTGGGTCTCAAAGCGTTGCCAAAATTGAGATGGGTTTGCCAAAGCTATAGATTCAACAGATTCCAATCTGTTACTAAGATTATACAAGATTGTCCAAACATAGGAGACGAATTTCCAGTTGAATACAAGTCCTCATCAGGTACCTACACTCTTTCTAAATATTATTTGCACACCCTTCGTTTCCAACTATTAATTTTAACTAACTTTTTACACCAGTTGAACAATCAATGGAGAAAGTCAATACTTTCTCGATCAGTTGGAGACTTGGCGTGTCTAATGATCCTTTAGTTTTTCCAACTTTCCAAATGTTTTTCTTTATTTCTTTTAATCATTAGATTCTGCATAAAATGTGGGATGTTTTGATATATTATAGGAAAAAATATGGTGAAGTTTTCAATATTTTATGATTTTCCAAGAAAAAATACCTAGAATTGTATAGATTCTTTTCAATTCAGATTGTTTTTTGGAAAAATCATAAAAATTGAAAATTACACCATCTTTTTTTTTTGTTAAGAAATTCCACCATCTTTTTCTTGTAATATATCAAAATATAACTCATTTTATGCAGAATCTAATGACGAAAAGAAGCAAGAAAAACATTAGGAAAGTTGACAAAAATTTAAGAGGAATTAGAGAGAGCGTTTAAGACACCCGAAATCCGTTGGAGAACTGGTGTTTAAGGGCCATTTTAACCTGTGTTAAAGGCCTTTCCACCAGTGATAAATAGTTAGTTCTAATTAAATCCACATTATCTAATAATAATTTTGAAAATGTGTAAAAAGTAATGCCATTAGTTTTTAGTTAGTCTATGTAACATTTTTATGAAATAGTTAAGTCGTTAATTAGTTGTTTTTTCTTTTTGGCAGACTTGCAGATCAAATGAATAATTTAGAAAAATAAAAAGGGTGATTATCAGCTTCGGATTTTTTTATGGCTTCTTTATCTGCAGTTTTGCTTTACCAAGTGGTGTGTGAAAACGTGTTGGATTTGTGTCAGTGTGTTGAAGATCATACAAAAAGCGAAAAAGATGCATAAACGATTAGATATATCTTTAGTTTGAAGTTGTGTTTCACTTGACATGTGTTGGAGTTATGTAATTGTATTGCAGACTGTATACAAGATATAATGATTGTATGGCTTGTGTGGACTTCTTATAAAGATTGTATATGATCCCTCAAGTTTACCCTTGGTATCACTTTTTATTAAATTGTAAGAACAAATGTTTTAAATGATCAAAATAAGAGTAAATTTAAAAAATTAAATATTGTTCAATTTATACGAAGAAAAGCAGAAATACTTTTGAAGCATCTGTGATCATTCCAACCTGTGGTCAAAAAAATTATGATTCCAATCATGGAGTGGTCACTTTAGAGTCAGGCTCCTTAGAATTGGTAACAATGAGAATATTTTTTTTTTGGTCAAAAGTACTTTATATTGCCAACCAACCAAGAAGAGTACATCAAACAGCAAGTGCAACAGCAAAAGTACTGATATGAAATTAACAAGAAATCATAACAAGCAATCAGCTAACATCTGAACTAGGGCCAGGAATGGAAGTGTCATGCAATGTTCAAAAAACCGGACCGGACATTGAACCGGTTGAGACAGTGGTTCAAGGGTTGATGGGTCAGATCGGGTTCAAACCGGAGTTAGACCGGATATATTAAAATAATATAATTTAATTAAAATGTACATAATTTAACTATATAAATAATATTTAAGTAAATATGGCATTTATTAAATTTTTTTATGAATAAAATTGTTATTAAATAAAAAGTAATAATTATTTTTATATAAAAATAGTCCAAAATACATATTCTATTATTAATTTTTTTATTTATCTTACTATTTATATAAATGAATAATTATGAATTGTTTCCTTATTTGTATTGAAAAATAAAGCAATGTAAAAGATTAAAAAAAAAAAAGCAAAGTGTCATTACTCATTATTGCTATTGCGTGAGGGTGAGAGATGAAAGCTATTAGCCTATCACACTGCCAGACCCATGCCTCCTCTGCCAGACCCATGCCTGCTTCCACTGCATTGCTGTCACTTCGCTCCTCTGCCCGATGTGATTTTTTTTTTTACTAGTTGAAGACAATCACTTGCTTCTACTCTCAATCCATAATCCATCTTCGTTCTCCTTCTTTCTTCCCTCTCTTCCACCACGACTTCTTCCATGCCACTTTCAGACTCTTCCTCAGCGACTGCCGTCCTTGTCTCCACTACCGATGCCACCCTACGCGGCTGCCTCCCTCTCCCAACGGCTGTGACTGAGCGACGCTGACATTATCCTCTCCTTCCTTCCTTTCTTCTTTATTTTTTTTAAAGGCACCCAGCCAACTCGTTCAAACCGCCGGTTTACCGGTTTGCAACCGAATCGAACCGAATCACACCGGGTTAACTTCCATCCGGTTTAAATATTAAACCAGACCGGGCAAAATGGCCGGTTCGCCGGTTTCCGGCCTGAACCGGCAGGTCCGGTCCGGTTTTTCGAACCATGGTGTCATGACACTAGCGATGAGCTGCTTGGACATCTGTGTTAAATATTTTATTTATTTTATGACAATTTATGATATTATATATTTAGAAATTGTGTCGTGGTGCTCAAGATATTGCATGTCTCCTATGTTGAACAGAATATAGTCTTATTAAAAGTTATATCTTATCATAAACTATGGAATTATATCTAGATATTCTCTGAATATTAAAGTTGCTGTTTCTGAATAAAAAGCAAAGTAACACACATCACCCTGGTATTATTTTTTAGATACATCTAGCACCTTAATCTCTCTCTTTTTTTTAAATTTAATGCAATTTCATCCAAAACTGTTAACTTCCATTTAACTCCGTTAATATGAGTCCGGCGCAGCTAGCAGAAGAAGAGCGTCATGACGGTGTCGGCGACCTCCTCAGCATGAATTCGCTCTGTTCTGTTTCTATCGCCTTCATTTGCTCCATTTTTGCTGTTTCCTTTTAGTTCCTTGTGAATTTCACTCCTTGTTAATTTTCATTTTGTGCAGACGGATGGGTTTTCATGGATTCCCAACGATGCCGACATGCAGATGCCATCCAGCTTCGAGCTTGAAGGACAAGGTGCAGGATACTATCTCTGGTCATGGAGCGTGGAGTGGGCCAATCGAAGTTTGCCGACACTTTTGAGTCCCATGGCTTGCAGCTGGGCAGCAACTCCTCTGCTTTTGCTCTCTCAATTTTTTTCATTCATTCTCTCTCTCTCGCACACACACACTTGCTCTCTCCATAGATAAGTGTATATTCGGCAAAAACGATGTCCAAAGGTCTCTCGATCTCTTAGAAAGTGCTGATGCTCTAAATCAAACACTCTTGTTTTTTCTTACAGGAGTCGCAATCTGAAACTGCTGGTTCATCCTGGGTGGTTCTCAGATGAGACAAAAAAAGGGAATCAACGAAGCAATGGAGCAACGGGAAGGGCTAGAGTCGATGACAATCACTAACACAGTTATAGCCCCTCACTTTCTGGAAGCCATAGGCAGACACTGCCACAAATTCTCAGAACTAAAGCTAACTTGCCATTTGAAGTTAAAGATTGCGAGAACACTGACGAAGCATGTTCCAAAGCTGAAGGTTTTGAGTGTTCAATCCGTGAGGCTGAACAAGAATGCTGTACTTTACTTGGTGAAGCAGATGAAGGAGTTGGAAGTTCTTAATGTGACACTCGGTTTCCTTGTTTCTGGAAATCGTCCCGACAGCGCCATGGTATATCCACAACATGCTCTTCCCACGCAGTTAACATTTTGATGGATGAGGGATAAAATTGCTTCAAAAAATAGATTAGAGCATTGGATGTATCTGAGAAATAACATTGGGGTGATGCACCTACTTTACTCTTGCATAAAATATCTAATGTATGTGGTTTTACAGTCATTTGGACCAAACTCAGTTTTTCGGGTTTTTCAGTCTGAGAGCTATCACTATCCCTAAAATCAAAAGCTATGTGGATTGTGGCTTCAGGTCTTCTAGCATGCTACTCTGATATTAACTTCGGTCCAATTATAAAACTAATTGAAAGTTAGATTTGATCCTAAATATAAAACTCTATTTATTTTATTTCCTATATTTAGCTTTTTTTTCAAACTACGTTTATCAATATTCCCTCAACTAAATTAGATACTACAATGATTCAAGTCTATACTATACACAGAAAAACTCTACTTTCTATCTACTTCTAAGAGTTCAACTAGTAACACATTATATCAATTACCATTTTTATTTTTTAATTATAAATTATTTTTACACAAATATGTATAATTTATTGAGAAAAGAAAGAGATGAGCCTGCTCCCAAAAAGAAAGAAATGTGTGTAATAAAATGATCAACTTCTTCGTAGATATGGAAGTGGAAAGGTCCAAGAAGGATACAGATATTGATGTGGATAGCAGCACATGCAAGACTCTTGACAGCAAAAAGGAGGAGCAAAATAATTGGGGGATCAAAGCTAAGTCATAAATGTGTAGATAAGAAATAGACTTTAATGCATGTGTTAAAGAACTGTGAGGTGGCAGGAAATGTATTGAAGGAACTAGGGGGAAGCTAGAGAGACAGATTTTCATTTGCTGCAGGATCAAGACTGGTTCAGGTGGAATTTAAGTCAACATGATGAAAAATGGAGTGTATTGCATGTTTGGAGTGACGTGCTGGCAGCTGTGGAATTGGCGTAGTAACAACCTATTTGAAGAAGGTTAAAATATTCCCAATGAACCAAAACTCATCATTGAGGAATATGCAAAGAAAATACAATGGGTAAATAATAAATATGGCAATATGAATATGAGGAAGCAAATGAAGAGCATCAGCTGGAAAACACCAGAAGTGGGTTGAATAAAGCTGAACTCAGATGGTGCATCAAAAGGACCAGCTGGACCTGCAGGATATGGAGGCCTCTTAAGGAGTAACAATGGCAGATGGATAAAAGGATACACGAGGAAACTAGACTCTTGCTCACCTGTGGTGGCTGAAATCTGGGGGGTTATTACAGGTTTGTATCTTGCTATAAATCCGAAAATAAAAAACTTGATAGTTGAATTGGATTCATTAACTGTAGTTAGTAGATTAGAGAAACTTGGGGAGGGTGAAGAACCTGAGTCAAGCCTGCTAAAACTTGTGAAAATATATCTGTATAGCTTTGAGCAGGTGAGATTCCAACATGTACATAGAGAGGGAAATCATTATGCGGATTGTGTGGCAAATATTAGCCTCCAGCAGAATGATGTGATAGTCTTCTATGATTCACCACCTAGAGAGGTGAGGTTCCACTTGTACAATGACTATGTGGGATGTGCTTTTCCCCGCTCAATTTTAATAGAATGATACAATGGGCATATTGCCCCAAATTTTACCAAAAAAAAAAAAAAATTATCAACTTCTTTACAATTGTAATATTTTTAATATCACTCATATATCAATAAAAATATGCAAAATCATTGTTTTATTATCAAATTTGTTATGCAAATTTAATTTTATTCTAATGTACTAACTACCCATCAGACAAATAATAAATTAATATCGGTAGTATTTAGGATTTGTTGTATTTTCGTTATTAAAATAAAGTCAAACATAAAATTGTATATTTATTTTGCATGGAGTGGATCAAAGTGGTTCCTCCGTTGTGCACTATTATTTTAAGGGTGGTGAGGCGCTGCCACATATTCATGGGGTCCACCATCCGCACTCAGTTCATGGACTCTCGGAGTCTCGCTATCGTTCTCTCCCCCCATCCAAAGAGGGAACATCAGTTGTTGTTGACATGATCATGCCATTGATTTTTAAAATTTTATGTAAGGGTATTTTTGTAATATCAAATGAATTAACTAATTTAACTGACTTTTGTAATCTTTCCAAAAAATTCAACCAGCTTTCATAATAAGGACCAGAGACAGTATTATTGTAGGATCCCATATGATTTTGGATTATTATTTTCATATGTTTTTCTTACAATATAAAGTCAGAATGAATGTCAAAAGAGAGTAATGTTTTTTAAGAGACCCACCCCACAAGGTACACTACTAGAGTCGGAAATTTGGGCCGGCCCGTTAAGCCCGTTTAATTGGAGAGTTGATATGAGCTCGTAATTTTGAGCTTCCAGAAGGAAACAAGCCTAAAATGGCCAACCCTAATGGGCTGAGGGTTTGAAAGGGTCGGCTAATTTAAGCCAGCCATATTCTTTTTTCTTTTTTGCCAAAGCCATATTTTTTTTTAAAGGATAATAATTAATGATTAAGATAATGACATTTCACATTGGGCCATTTGGCCTTCTTTTCTACCACCTCCTGTTAAGTCCATTCCATACGCCATGTCCACTACCACGGTCCATTTCCTGCGCTGGAGCCTGGAGGCTGGAGCTAAGCTCGGGTGCTGGGCAATTGGCTTAACCATTTCATTTTTTTAAAAGAACATTGCTCAATACACATGTCTCAATCTCATGTCTGCCTCCTGTGTCATCCTGCTCCTGCCTCTCTTCCTATTTCCTAAGTCGGCAACCACTAACCAGCAGCAGCACGGCAGCACCAGAAGACTAGAAGGACTGCACTGAGCCACTGAAGTTGAAGCAGCCGCGGACTCGACACTCAGCACAGCATCAGTTATCACTCACCACGGTGACGGACTCACGGTCACGGGCGTCAGGCGTCTAGGCGATAGCGACAGGTCAGAGCTCACAGCCGACGGTCAACGGACTCAATCTCTTCCCCAGATTTGAGTTCCCCTCCGTCCTCCTTCTCCATCCTCGAGACGACGACGAGACCTCAACCTCGACAACTCTCGGCTCTCAGTCTCTCCGATAGTCTCGACCTCGACGCCGGCAGCTCTCACTTTCTCACATTGTCGATTTGCCGTGCCTCACTCAGCATCAGACCAATCGCAGTTGGAGCTTCGGACAGGGACGGATTCACCTCCCCAGCCAGGTATAATATTCATTTAATCATTTGTCTCAATGAAATTGAACCTGAAGAATATATTATATATTCATTTAATCATTTGTTTCAATGTATCTGGTATTTTGTTACCACTCAGCATTTAGAAGTTAGAACACCATTAAACAATTCATTTTAATAGTTTTAAGGTGAAGGAGTTCAAATAAAAATCCAAAGAGGTCAGTTACTAAACAATCAGGAGACTTTGAAGTGAAAAATCATAAGTTTGGGAGGTGGGTTGAGATGCTAATGAGATTGTTTCTGCATGTGACACTTGTATATTTAGTTCAGTTTTGAAACAATTTTTAGCAGGAGAAATAGATTATGACAATTGGCAAGTTGTGTATTCATTAGTTCCTTTTCAAAAAAATTTTTTATGACACTATGATGTCTGATGCACCAAGGGGAAAAGAAACGATGAATGTTGAAGAGGCCGGAACTTTTGCCTCTGGTGAATCATTAGCTTTTATGGGTAAACCTCCTACATGTAAGACATCTGCTTTGGAGAGCGATGAATCGAAGCTTAAAAGGCCTAGAAACTTGACCTCTAATGTCTGGAAATATTTTAGTAAGGTTGATATAGATAGGGTATCTAAAGCAAAGTGTAATGGTTGTCAAACTTTATATGCTACTCCCTTACTAGCATCTGCTGCAGCTTCTCCTTTTCTAAGAGTAAATGAGAGAGAGAACCCAACTTGAAATATAAGGAGATATGACTCTCTTTTCCATAGCATTATAAAAGCAAGTTCATATAAATTGGAATAAAACTTTTCTTATATACTTATTATAAATCATATTGAAAAAGTAGTTTTCACTGTTAATCTAAACATGTCCAAAGTGTACGTACCATGCAGTCGGACAGATTAGGTTGGTGCCATTCAACACACACACATATATATATATATATATGCAGTAGTTTAGAATCAGTTTCAAAGTGCACCTTATCACATGTCCCAAATCTATTGCCAATAGAAGAGCCCTTTTCAAAAGAAAGAGCCCCAAACAAATGAGCCAAGCTTTAAAGTATCAACTTGGAGGAGAAACCCACACTTTCTCTTATTCATCAAGTCTTGGAATATCCAATGACACCTCTCTCCACCAGCATTCAAGACCTTATTTTTTTAAAAAAAAAAGTTTATATTTTTTTAAAAGGGTAAAAGTGTAAAAATAATCATAAATTTTATTTAAAGTACGCCCAACACCATATGCTTTTTTTTAATGTGCAAAACTATGTATAAACTTTGAAATGAGAGCTAAAATAACGGTTACGTTAATCTTGATTAGTTTGACCCTTAGAGAGAGAGAGAGAGAGATTTTGATTGAAAATACTAGTATATCTGTTGATGTGGCCATAATCATATCTAATGTTCAGTTATTGTGGGTTCTAAACTTCTAGATGATTCCTCTCGTTGACTCCTATTCTATACTTGTTCATTTTATAGGTTATTCACTGCCACCTAGAATATTATTATAGCAAGATCGATCAAAATCTCTCTCTCTCTAACGGTCAAACTAACCAAGATCAATGGAACTAGTATTTTTCTCAGATTTTCAAAATTTATAGGGATTTTTGCACCTTAAAAAATATATAATGTTATACACTACAAAAAAAAAATACTTTCAATAACAACTTTTAGTGGGAACACAAAAAGTCACTGCTGAATGGGTCTTTCAGCGCCTATTCAGCGGCGACTCTTTTTAGTCACCACTGAAGGTAAGAATTTTTTTAAAAAATTGTAAATTATTTAAAATTTATTTATTTTAAATTTCTTACCTTCAATGGCAATAGAAAAGTCACTGCAGAAGATTACTTTCAACTTGAAGGTAAAAAAATTATTTTAAATTTTAAATTATTTCAAATTTATTTATTTAAAATTTCTTGCCTTCAGCGGCAACAAAAAAGTCACTGTTGAAGGCCACCTTTAGTGGCGACTTTTTTAGCCACTATTGAACGTAAGAAATTTAATATTTATTTATTTGTAAAATTTTTTTATTAAAAATAATATTTTAAAAAAATAAAAATAATGAAATTAATAACCATATAAGTGTATAAAAATATTAGTATAATAAAATAATATATTATTCAATCTATAATGTACTATATATAAAATAAACTACAAATATAAAAATATTAAACACATGCATTAAAATTATCATCCAATTTACTTTTAGTTTCTAATAATATTAGATATTGTATATATAGATATATGTACAAATATTATATATATACATAAATGTGTGTGTGTGTGTGTAAATGTCTAAAATTTATTAAGCAATAAAATGTTATATATATTTAAATATGTATTTAAAGTATGCAAAGTCATTGCAGTTCAATTAGCAAAAGGCTCACGCGCATGGCCAAGGGATTGGAGGTTTGATTCCTAGAGAAAGCAAACCTTCAAATTTATCAGCTGGCTACACTTGTCAGTTTGAGGTGGTGACATGTAGCGTAGGTGAGATGACATATATGTGATGACACGTGGCGTGCAGAGAATAGTGGTGATGTGACAGTCGTCGGTGATATGGCACCGGCCGATGATGTTGTGATAATCATCGAAGTAAAATATTATTTTTTTTAATAATTGTGAAAATACTTTCAGTGGCGACTACCCTTCGGCGATGACAAATAAGTCACCGTCGAAAGTACCCTTTGGCGGTGACAAAAAAAGTCACCGCCAAAGGGGACCTTTAGCGACGACTTATTTTTTGTAGCCACTGATACCTTTAGCGACAGACCATGCAACGATGACTCTTTGACGATGACTTATTGCCACTGAAAGTCAATTTTTTTGTAGTGATACATATACTTCCGGTGAAAATTCATGAGTATTTTTACACCTTAACTATTTTTTTAAAAAAATATTTTAAAGTGTTGGAATATTTGTAAACGTAACTTACTAAGTTAGTTAGAGACTAACCAAGTTAGTTTGGTGAAGTGGTTACTAGTTGTCACGATTATATAACTATATATACACTATACATACAATAATAAGAGGACACATCATTTCCTTGTCACTCTCTCTCTCTCTCTCTGATTTCTCTCACTCATATCTCTCCTCAAATGGCATCAGAGCCTAAGTACCAATCAGGATCAAGAAGGGAGTCAGTAGTTGCAATATGAGCACTTTGAGGCTTCTTGCCATTTTGATCAGTGAGGTTAAGTAATAAGTGCATAATTTATCATATTAATTTGTATATTAAGGCATAGTTTTTTAGGGATAGGTGGCTTAAAATATTGTGTTTTTGATGTATATAATGTTACTTGAGCATGAAGAAATTTTAGAAAATCATTACTTTATTTAGTGAATTTGTTGTTTTGGGACTTAACTGCATTTTATATAATTGCAGGGGCTGAAAGGAGATAATTACATGACAAATGAGATTAAGGTTTCTTTGGGTTAGAGGAGTACACAAGTGACGGCTGGAGTTGAGGAAAAAAGAAAAAAAAACACACATTAAAGAGGGGAGGTACAAAAACAAGTTTTTTGTCATATTTTTGGGGGAGGAGAGCTTTAAGTTTACACCCTCATTCTTCATAAGTATCCTTAACACCCATTCGATTCGATCTTCAACCCTAAATTTGTTCAAACCCTTACTATTCCAGAGGAAAAAACCCTCATCAACTCATTGCTCATCTTCATCTTCTGAAACACCCAAATTCTATATTTAATGGCTGATTTCTTATCCTTCTTTTTTGCTGTGTATTCAGCTACTATGGGTAGCTAACCTTCTTTGTGGTCCCCTTGAGGTGTAGTAGTGGCCTGAGGTCATGTTCTTCATTAGAGTTATCCTATAGCTCTTGGTTTCGGCATTTACATAAGATGGTTTCAATTTGTTATTGCTAGAACTGTTTTGTGTGAAGCCTTCAAAAGGTTGATGGTTGAGCTAGGAGCTTTTTCAATTGACTTTGTATGATTCTCATTAGAGTAGGTTTAGCCCTGATAATTAATGCTTGGCTAAAACTATATGTCATCTAGTTGGGCTGAATGTTTTTATTGATGTAATGGTTATTACATTTATGGGTTGAAAGTAATTGAATGATTTTTTCCTTTGAGCATTTTGTTGTCGTAATATTTCAATTGAAGCTTGGTTAAGATGTTTAATTGATGTATTTTGAGATTTGAATCTTGTAGTATCTAAGGTTCAATCTCTAGGCTCAATTCATTGAACTCTTATCTTTAGTGGAGCTAGGAAGGCCTAATCACAACTCAAGGGGACTGCATTTTATTATGGTGCATTTAATCCAAGATTTACTTTGAATTTCTCACTATTTGAAATCAATTACAATCTACCCATTTTAATTTTTGTAAATCACAAACCCTAAAAGGAATTATTAGATTTAAATTCAGTTGTTTAATTGTTCTTCCAATTAAGTTTTCAACAAGGCTTCTTTTTTACTTTGATTGTGACATTAATATGTTTAAAAGCTTGAATTAAACTCCTCACAACCAATGATCTACGTGTGCAACACTATACTACATTTTTATCACCTAATATTTTGAAAGTCTATGCGATTAAAGGAGATTTCATCAAGCCCTTGAAATTCCTCATCAAACTGATCATAATAGTCCATAGCAGAGTGACCATGCTTCTCACAAATTTGACACAAAAGAGAAGATTTGTTAGATGAAGAAGAAGAGGAAAAGGAAGATCGAGCTCCATTAGATCATCCAAAGCTTTTGCAGCTTCAATTATTACTTCCTCCTCGTCCACAATGACATCCACGAGAAGAATCACCTCTGCAACGACTACTAGTGGAATGAGTCAGATTAGAAGTTGAAGTTCTCACAATCTTTTAATGCTCATCAATTCTTGCTCCTTGATAAAGGATAAGAGCCTCAATATCATCAATCGAATACGGATCCTTTTGAGTAGTAAGAGCAAAGATAAAGAAGTCATACTCCCCTAGTAGTCCTTCAAGAACATGTTCAATATAATCTAATTCAAAGATTGGGTGACCAACTACAGAAAGAGCATTAGATGTACCTTTGATTTTTTGTAAGAACTCATTTTTTGATAGATTATGTTTCTTGATCAACTTAAGTTGAGTCTTGAGTTGGCATACTTTTGCCTTAGTTTGTGCAGCAAAATGTATCAAAAGCTTCTCCAAAATATGAAGAGAGGTATTACATCCAACAACTCTTGTGAGAATGCTTTCAAACATTGAGCAGGACATCCATGACGTTAGGAGTTGGTCCTGTTGCTTCCAATCGACAAATGCAGGATTCGATGTGAATCATTCACCTGGTTGTTTTGATTTGCTATCAATAAATCTTTGAAGATCATGGCATATAATGGATGTGGAAATCTGTTGCTGCCATGAGAGGAAATTGTGTTCCTCAAGACGAACTGAGACAAGATGGTTGAACTTGATGATCTCCTTCTTACGTGTGTACCAAGACAAGATTTTGTATGTTGAGTTGAACTCTCCATGGTTTGCTCTAATACCACTGGTAATCGAGGCGGTAGAAGATCTGGATCTAATAAAGGTCTGTCTTCCTACTCCTCGTCTTCTTCATCTAACAAATCTTCTCTTTGGTTTCAAATTTGTGAGAAACATGGTCACTCTGGTCATTAGACTCTAGTGCCATGAGTCATGTCACTTATGATGATCACAATATTGCTAATAAATTAGGTAGAAAAGTACACAATACAATTTCTATTGGTGATAGTTTTGATCTATTGGTTCATTGCACTTGACAAAACCACTATTAACTATCCCACACATAGAATGTCTCATCACCTTTGTAACATTTTACATGCACCTTCTTTTACCATTCATCCTGATTTCTTTCTTTTCCAATGTGTATGTCATTAAGGATCTACACACTAAACAAGAGCTATTCCATGGATGCACCAAGACTAGCCTATATCCACTTCATAACATTCTTCAAGAGTTGAAAACAATTTGAAACCACAAGCTAAAACAAACTACCTTCATCACCACATCTGTTGACCACGCAAAGTCTTTACCTAATTTTGCTTTACAATTCCATTATAATTATTTTTTCTTTTGTTGATTCTTCTGCTATTTCCTCTTTTAGGATTTAGCACAACATGTTAGGTAATTCATCATTGCCTGTTGTCTCTGTTATCATGAAACAATAATAAGAAATCAGCATTTGATTTTTGCAACTCCTATTGTCTCTTAAAATCTCACAAACACATTACACAAAACTTTTACAACTTATACATATTGATATTTGGGGGCCTACTTCACATTATTCACTTGAAGGATACAAGTACTATATCCATTTTACTGATGCTTTAAGTAGGTACATGTGATTCTATCCCTTTAAAGCTAAATCCCATGCTTATTCTGTATTTTTGAACTTCAAAACAATGGTTGAACTGCAATTTAATTCTAAGGTTCTTGCTGTCCAATCTAATTCTAATGCTGAATAACTTAAGTTGTCCTTACACATATGAGCGGAATGAAGTTGTTGAAAGGAAACATCGCACGAACATTGAGACAGGTCTTACCTTCCTAGCTATTGCATCTATGCCATTCACCCTATGGCCTAATGCTTTTTGCATTGTTGTGTACATCAGTAATAGGCTACCTCCTGCCTCTAGCAAGTAAGTCTCCTTTTCAAGTGTTATTTTGTTGTGCTCCAAGTTACAAGTATCTCAGGACTTTTGGTTGCTTATGCTTCCTATTTACTCACCCACATAAAATATATAAGCTGCAATATAAGTCAATTGAGTGCATTTTTATTGGATATAGCTCACACAAGGGCTACAAGTGCCGATGATATACTTCTCAAGTTGTAATATCCAATGAATGTGACTTTGCTTATCATAGGCTTGTCCATAAACATTCACCTACACCTTTTGCTACATCCATCTCTGTTCCTTTAGCCAATCCACCCACCTTACCATCCAAACTTGTCAAGTGTAATGCCACTTATATTTCTTCCTTTACAGCAATGTCTCCACTGTAGGTTCGATAGCACAAGATTAGGGAGCTATGGTGAGTCAGGACTCACCTCTCAACCTATAGCCTCTCCAGCATCTCTTCCTCACAAGATGCTAACTAGGTCCATGAATGGGATTTTCAATCCCAAAGCTCTTCTAATTAAGGCTCCTGATACAGAACAACATGCAGTAGTAGTAGCTCTTAATTCACTAGCTTGGAACAAGGACATGGGTGAAGAATATGAAGCTTTACAAAGGAATAAGACTTGGAATCTTGTGTCTCTTCCACTAAGGAAGAAATCCTTTGGCTGCAAGTGATTTTTCAAAAAGAAAACCTATTCAAATGGGACTTGGAAGAATAAAGCTCAGCTAGTGGCCAAAGATTTTCATCAATAAGAAGGGTTTGATTTCAAAGAAACCTTTAGCCAATTATGAAACATGTTCCTATCAAGGTTGTTTTATCCAATGCTATTGTACAACACTTGCCTATACACCAAATTAATGTGAACAATTAGGGGTGGAAATAGGCCAGGCGGCCTGTCAGGGGCCTGTGGCCTGGCCTGTAAAAGCCTGCACAGGCCAGGCCTTTTACAGGCCCAGCCCGCCTGGGAGGCCTGTTTCCCAAAACAGGCCCAGGCCCAGGTCGCCTGACAGGCCTTTTAGGCCTGTTAGGTGGCCTGCGCCTGTTTTT
This sequence comes from Vachellia collinsii, assembly GCA_006871305.1. NCBI lineage: Eukaryota > Viridiplantae > Streptophyta > Magnoliopsida > Fabales > Fabaceae > Vachellia > Vachellia collinsii. The sequence continues at coordinate 18,796 of QFDD01001105.1, forward strand.
TTTTTTTTTTAATTTTTTGAATATATTTATATTCCTTGATCTTTTTAATAAGTATGTTTTGAAGAAGAAACCAAAGGTACTATTTTTGCATTGATAAAATATTAAACGATACCATATGTTATAAATATTACTTGTTAAATTATGTTATGATCTACTGATATGCATTTGATTTATTTTTTACTAGGTGTTCAAACAAGAAGAAATCATATTGAAGATTTGATATTTTGTGGTTAGTAGCTATGCTTTGTTAGTGTTAAACAATTGTTGTAATGATGGACATTTCTTGTTTCCTAAGTTGTTGTATTATTAGGTTGTGCCTTGTTGATTAATTAGATTTTAATATTTTGGATTTTTTTTTTTAAATTTTTTTAGGCCTGAACAGGCCACAGGCCAGGCCAGGCCTAAAACAGGCCCAGGCCCAGGCCTAAAAACCGGCCTGTATATAGGCCACAGGCCAGGCCAGGCCTGGTACACGTCAAACAGGCTAGGCCTGTTTGGGGTGGAGCCTGGCCTGGCCTGGCCTGTTTCCACCCCTATGAACAATACCCAATTAAATGGCATCTTTTGTGAAGAAGTATATATGGATCAACCCCCAAATTATGAGCAATGGGATAGAACTCTAGTATGAAAACTTGATAATGTTCTTTATAGGATCAAGCAAGCTCCTAGGGCATGGTTTGAGAGACTTGGTTCTGTTCTTCATTAGTTTGGCTTCACAAGTAGTTGCTGTGATCAATCACTCTTTCTTAGAATGCACCCTAGGGAGATTACATGTACGCTTCTTTATGTGGATGATATCTCCTTACTGGTAACTCAGCAACAATGATTTCCAGTCTGTTCAAAGCTTTAAATGATAAGTTTGCACCGAAGGACTTAGGAAACTTAACCTACTTTATGGGTATTGAAGTCCAATGATATAAGATTGAAAACGGATCGATTAGAAACAAATGAGAAAATTGGGACAACAATAGTAAGTAGAACCTTAAGAGAACTTATCTCTTACAACCTTAGCCATAAATACACCACAAGAATAATCAGCCCTTAATATTGTCAAAGTATTCACACGATAATACGAGGATGCAAGCAAAGCTCACAAGAGAATATAATTCTCAAAACAAATGTCATTCAAATCTTCTTCAAAATAAAGTACAAAAACGCAGCATTATGCAGGCCATAATATAACATTCTAGAATGTGAAACCCTAAGCCTTTATTGCTATAATGATGCCTTTATGATGAATAATTGATTGATTGGCACCATTCAAGCCTAAAAAAAAAATTAGAAAACTACTTAAACTTGAAGCAAAAGTCAGCTACCAATGTTATGGGTTATAATGATTAGGTCCTCCTTCGTGTCATGAAAAGGCCATTGGGCTTGCTCAAACTCTTCTTGAACATCATGATTGACACATGATGCTACCTTGGTTGCTATGTAAAACACCATTTATTCCTCTATCAATAAACCTCAAGCTATTTTCCCCTAATTTCATAGAATCATGTGGGGCTTCTTGCTACGCTAAATAATTATATTTGCTCTAAAATTCTTTTTGAGGTTATTCTCACCTTTTAACCTCAATCTCACCTCAAACATGCTTTTTGGAATTATTCTGCACATTTCTATGCATTGGGTAACTTTTTGACATTTTTGGTCAAAATTACAAAAATACCCCTAACTTTTGCCACAATCACCATTTTGCCCTTACTTGACTAACAAGCACTCAAACTCTTCCTGATGGTTTCTTTAACTCAACTAGCCCTTATTCTTTCATTTAGTCTTTGATTTCTAGTACATAAATCTTGGGATATCACACAAAGTATAACTAAACAAAGAAGAATGATAACCTAATGTGCTTCTAACTGTACAAATGATAGGGGTGGTGTGTCATATACCAGAATTTTAGAAAAAAAATTTATTTCAGAGTGTAGAAAGAGAGAGAATAATTTCCCACATTATATTTGAGGCACAATTGAGGTATAAATAGTAGAACTTACCTCAAAAGTGAATTTGAAGTATTTATTGTATTTATTGAATTTTGGATTATGAGATGGATATAATTATGAAAAATATCAAAAGTCCTCAAATAATTGGGAAACAATAGGGGTAAACCATATTGACATTTATCTTAATGTTTAAAGTGGTTTCATGCCCTAGAAATTAAAGTTCTAGGTTCAAATTAATTTTTGGGCTTATAAAATGAAATTATTATTCCAAATTGAAGAAAATTGTTTGGGAGCCAATTTAGGTTCAATAAATGCAAGGAAAATTAGCATATGTAAGGAAGGAATTTTTGGACCAATAATGCCATTTTATTAGTTGGGAATTATTTAAGGAATTAATTATTGAATTTAATTCCATACATGTCAAGATATTGCCCCAAATTTTCCATAATAAGTCCAAAAATCAAATAAAGAAAATCAAGAATGTTGGGGTGAAGGCAATGGTTTGGGTCAGCAAGGGAGGAAGTAATTATTAAAAGTTATATGGCCCAAAATTAAAGAGGAAAAGGCTCAATTAACATTTATGAGATTTATTTCCAATAAAACAAGGAAAATGCCATGATTCTTGTAAGACAAATTGAGAGAAAAGAATATTTCCATTGATTCACTGACTAGGTTTATATACAGGAGAATAAGAGAATAAGCAGACGCGTAGAATTAATTACAGACGCGTAAAAATCGAAACAAATTATTACGGGAATATCTCCTAATCTAATATTTCCTAAACTAACACTCCCCCTCAAGTTGGAGCATAGATGTTAATCAAGCCCAACTTGGTACAAAGATAATTTATACGTATCCCAAATCTTTTGTTTGAAAATGAGAACTAAGAAAGGTTTTAAGCGATGAAATTCCTGACACATTACTTCCTGTAATAACAATATCATCAACGTAGACAACCAGAAGAATCAACCCCTCAATAGTTTGCTGATAGAATACAGAATGATCACACTTGCTTTTTCTTAGGCCAAAGTTCTATACCACAGAACTGAATCTGTCAAACCAAGCACGAGGACTCTGTTTCATACCATATAAGGACTTCTGAAGGTAACATACCTTGCCTTTCTCCCCCTTAGCAACAAACCCAGGTGGTTGCTCCATATAAACTTCTTCAAGAAGATCACCATTCAAAAAGGCATTCTTCACATCCAGTTGATGTAAATCCCAGCCATAAGATGCGGCCATAGAAATGAACAGTCGTACAGAGAATAACTTGTAGACGAGAGAAAATGTTTCTGAATAATCAACGCCATATGTCTGAGCATAGCCATTAGCAACTAATCGAGCCTTGAGACCATCAGCTTTGGTTTTAATCACAAACATCCACTTACAATCAATCGCCTTCTTGCCAGGAGGCAGATCAATTAAATGCCAAGTGCCAACCATTTCCTGGGCCGTCATTTCTTCTTCCATCGCTGCATGCCAACCAGGGTGGGCTAGAGCTTGAGATAGGGAAGTAGGGATAGCAATGGAATCGAGGGCGGTATCTAAGGAGTAGGATGGAGAAGACAAATGATCGTAAGATACAAAATTAGAGATAGGATAAGTACAGGTCCTCCTACCTTTGCGTAAGGCGATAGGTAAGTCATCGGAAAGATCAGAAGAGTCATAAGAAACTGGATTGTTGGAATTATCTAAAGCTTCATATGTGTTTATGGATATGGGAATATCAAGATTCTCAGTAGGAATGGAGGCTGTATCTGGCACAGTTTCAAGTATATGAGTAGGCAGGGGTGCAACTGGAACAGGATCAGAGGACGAAGTAGTAACTGGAAGAGGGTTATGAACCATAGAGGGAACATTCCGTTCGCTAGGCCATTTCCAATAATAATGATGAATAGGGGGAATTGGCCGAGACACCTGTACCGGATCAGAGACTTGCACTGGTAATTCATGAACCTCATACACCAAGACACTATCAAGATCAGGATTGGACTTAGAGGACAAAGATGTGGTAGAATAGAATGGAGTGGACTCATGAAAAGTAACATCAGTAGACACAAGATACCGACGTAAATTAGGATAATAACATCGATAATCCTTCTGAAATCGAGAATAACCAAGAAAAATACATTTTAGAGACCTAGAATCAAGTTTGGTGACCGTGGGCTGAACATCTCGAATAAAATAGACACAACCAAAAATCTTGGGGTCAATAGGAAATAGTGGAGCTGAGGGAAACAGAGTTGTATAGGGTGTAGCTCCACTAAAGATGGGAGTGGGCATACGATTAATGAGGAAACATGCAGTAGACACAGCATCGGGCCAAAATGACTTAGGAACGGTCATCTGAAACATAAGAGCCCGGGCAAGTTCTAATAAGTGACGATTCTTTCTTTCAGCAACACCATTTTATGCTGGTGTATCTGGACAAGAAGTCTGATGAATTATGCCATTTTGTTGCATATGCGTTTGAAATCGATCAGAAAGGTATTCTTTGGCATTATCACTTAGCAAGATTTTGACAGAAACACCAAACTGATTTTTAATTTCAGCACAATAATTGTAAAAGATCGAAAACAATTCAGAATGGTTCTTCATTAGATAAAGCCAAGTAAGTCTAGAAGAATCATCAACAAACGTAACAAAATACTGAAAACCTAATTTGGACGAAACATGACACAAACCCCAAACATTAGAATGAACTAAATCAAAAGGGGACGCATCCCGTTTATTGACGCGAGGTGTCAGATGAACTCTATGATGTTTAGCAAACTGACACAATTCACACTCTAAAGATGACAGACTCAAAAACTGAGGAAACATTTTCTTCAAAGACGATAAGGACATGTGACCAAAATGACAATGAATATCAAATGCAGAAGAACCACCAGCACAAGCAACCAAACTCGGAACATGATCCTCGAGAAAGTAATGTCCACCAGATTCATAACCCCTACCAATAATATGCTTTGTCGTGAGATCATGTATTAAACAATGATCAGGAAAAAAATGAGATGAAGCAGTTGAGTTTACGAGTGAGTTTACTGGGGGATATTAGATTAAACACAAGATCAGGAACATTCAAAATCGAAGACAAAGAAAGGGATGGAGTAACATTGACAATGCCAGATCCAAGGATACGAGAGGGGGAACAATTAGCAATGGTTATGGATGAAGCGTTGGCAAGCGTTGCATATGTGTAGAATAAATGAGAGTTTCCTATCATGTGGTCAGTGGCACCGGAATCAATGATCCACCTCGTAGTAGAAGGTGTTGAGTTACCTGTGACGAGGGCCTTAGGAGAAGGATCTTTAAAACCATTAGTAGATTGCACCACATTAGCAGATCTGCCACTATGGTTCTTATTCTGTAATTTGCTACAATTCCTCTTAATATGGCCTGGTTCTTTACAATAATTGCAATAAAATGTTCCACCAGAATTATAATTTTGAGAACTAGAATTCTGATGCCCGCTTCCCTGTCTAGGAGTACTATATTTATCAAAAGGGCCTTTACTAGCAAGAGCACTAAGAGTAGCAACAGAGGAAGGCTCTCCTTCAGCACGTAAAATACAAGAATATACCTCTTCAAGTGATGGAAGTTCAGAACTGGACAAAATTTGAGACCGAACTGTCTCATAAGAAGAATCTAGAGCATTAAGAAAACTGATAATGCCCAGTTTCTCTTGATTTGCCGCACGAACGTCACGATCAGCATCAACTGAAATTAACATCTTCATCTCTTCAAACATTTGGGTGAACTCAACAAAAAAATCTTGGAGAGATCATCCATTCTGTTTCCAGTTAATGCTTGTACAAACTTCATAAAGACAATTAATATTACCTTTTTCTGAAAATATAACCTTAAGTCGATCAAGAACCTCTTTTACAGTCTCACAATGGCGAATAGATGCCTAGACTTGAACCTCAATGGAGTTCTGGATCTACAAAAAAAGTTTGGAATCTGCCCTTTCTCAAGCCATATCAGGATCATCTTTAGGATGAGGTTTATTCATATGATCTTCCTTCTCAATACTCAGCAAGTATTTTCTAATTGTTTTACTCCAATCATGATAATTCTTCCACTTCAATTTATGCTTAGTAATTTTATTCATAACAAGCATAATCTCAGCATTAATGTTGGGCTTAGAATCTCCCATAATAAAGCAACCAAATAAACAGCCCCAAAAATTCTGAATAATCAAGGAGGTTGCAAATATTCTTGAGTAAAAAGAATCCAAAAAGGGAATCAGACTTGGACAGGAAAATATAATCTGGACAGAAAGTACCCAAACAAAAAACAGTGGAATTATTTGACACCACCACCAGAGCTTGGCCGGAATTTGTTAGACGAACACAGCGCCTGAAAAATCGTCTCAAATGGATCCCTCACGCGCCGTCATGTGCCGTTAGAGTGTGGCTGGGACGTCAGTGTGTGAACTCCACGCGCCGCCTTCTGGACGTCGGAATCTGATCGGACCACCTGGGTTAGGTCGATCGGAGCACAGGGAAGCTTCCTGGGTGGCGTGTGGATAGATCGTTCACACTCTCTCCCTCTTTATGTACTGTATACTCTCTCCCTCTTTCTTCAGGAAGTCAAAAATCAAATCTAAAACCCTAAAAGCTAAGAGGCTCTAATACCATGTAAGACAAATTGAGAGAAAAGTATATTTCCATTGATTCACTGACTAGATTTATATACAGGAGAATAAGAGAATAAACAGATGCGTAGAATTAATTACAGACACGTAAAAATCAAAACAAATAAAAACTAATTATTACAGGAATATCTCCTAATCTAATATTTCCTAAACTAACAATTCTCATATGAGATTAAACATTAGTAAAAGTCCACTGAAAACCATTCAAGAGTAGGTAATGTGTGCTAATTAGTGGGCATAAAATGAAGATGTTTTATTGGATTTACTTGGCTATGACTAACTCAATGAATAAGGGATCAAATTGCAAAAAAAAGAGTCTAGAAGAGCAAAATGGTCTTTCCATGTCCTCACACCCTTCTCACGTGCCAGCTCCATTTCTCACTACCTCCCTTGTTCTTATTCTCATTCCATTATCATCAGGTTTAGGAAAGGGAGAGAGTGAGAGAGGATTTCAGAAAAGGGAACCGTCAGAGTGAGGAGCATTGCTTGCGTAAGAGTGGCCGGAGACCATATGCAACCCAAGGTTCTGTGTGAGGTGAGCTCTCTAAACCTTTCTCCTCCTTTTGATTTCTCTACTTACTATTTTCTGAGTTTAGGAAGAGAACTAAAATCGGTTTCAGAGGGGAATAATCAATGTTTTAAAACAAAAAAAAGGAAGATAATGGTGCTTGGAAGTAGATGACTCTTGGTATTTATTGTTGCATGTGTGCAATTAGTTTTGGGTGATGACTTTCAAATCTACTCCATTTTGTCCTAGAGGTTGTTGCTCAATTCTTATGGTCAGAAATCACCGATTTAGTCAATCTAAGTGTAGGAACCTTTTCTAATTGGAAAGAGTTTTGCATGTGGTTGTTTCCCTCTATCAATATTGTATGCATCAAATTAGCTGTGTTTTTGCAAACCCTAATTAGAGGACTTTCAGTTTGCATAAGGAGGTTATATATATGGTTTCTCTGAAATTACAGCTAAGAACAAGCTTGTTGATTCATGGAAAATTTGAAGCAAAGTCTGTTATGGAAAAAGGAAAAAAAGAAAAGAAAAGAAAGAAAGAAAAGAAAAGATCTTGAAAATTTTTAATTTGAGCAGCTGATATTGGATGGATTGAAAGTTGAGCAAATGGTGTTTGCTAACCATGAAAATTGGTGAACCCTTAGTACACATCTTGAGCTTTAAATAAGTCCTAGAACACATTGATTGGATGTGTGTGTGAGAAATTATGAATTTACAAATGTTAGTTCAGAAAACTGGAAAAAAATGATATTTTGCAGTTGAACATTAGCCGTTTTTGCTTGCTTTTGTGCAGCAATGTTTGGGATCTGGTGCTAGGACATATTTTTCCTGTGTGGAAGATGAAAAGAGCTTCCAATAGAGCTTTGAATCACTCAATTTGGGATTTTGTAGACGAAGTTATGATTTTTCAAAACTCATGATTTATTTAAAGGTTTGATACTAATATTTAGTTTTTGAAAAGTTAATGGATTATTGTAAGTATTTGAATATGAAAAGAATTCTCAATTGAGTAGAGGGCTTTCTTTCTATACACTTGGATAAAAAAGATTTCAAAGAGAAGAATCCCCTAACAAGAAATGATGTGGGAATTCATTTTCAAAAGGGTAGAGTTCAAAAAGGAGAGTGAGATTTAATTTTATCAAAAATATTTTATACATATAATTGATATATATATTTATTTATATGTATATACACTATCTAGAATTTGACACTTGCCCAAGCCCATCAAGAAAAATGAGGAAGAAGGAAATTTGGAAAAGGTAAAATGGAAGTGAGAATGGAAGCTTGGCTAATGAAGCTTCTAGTATGGGAAGAAAAGAAAAGCAACAGAAAGCTAATAAAGCTTAAAGGTAGCAACTTTACTCATTTTTACATTTAAGTTATGTCTATATTTTTTTATGCTTCCTAGTTTTCCATAAGTTGAATAGTTATTTTATCTTGAACATGTTAAATGACTCTTTGAATTGTTTCATGGCCATGATTGACAATTCTATATTTTAAGTACATGTTCTTGTTATGTATAAGCCTTGGCAATGCTACTTGTTAATTAGTAAATGATGAAAGTATAACTTGATTGTTTGAATGGTAATTGTTTGCTACTAGGATTCTTTGAATCTCACCCATCAATAACTACCTATGCTAGGTTACAAGCTTTTGGGAAAAAAGTGAATGCAAGAAGCAAGGGGTAAGTAGAACAAGAGAGATAAACTTCTATAGCATTATTTTGCTACAAATTATGAAATGTATAGCAATTCTTATCAGTTGTGTAAATTCAATATGAGGCCTTGGAATGCACATATGATATATATTGATGAGTGATAACTGATTGTATGCCTAAGTATAGCCTTGAAAGTATAATTTTAAGATGCATGATCAAGGCTATACAAATTGAGCGGTTTTCAAAGTATGATAAATGTTTGATCCATGAAAGTAGAGTAAATGATCTCTATTGTTCATGATAATTTTCATAGATGAAGTAGACACATGGAGATTCCTATCAAGTCCTACATGAGGTTAATTGAAGCTCTATAATTTAAGTTATGAATTTTTAAAGTTGAGACACAAAGTGTGTTAGTAAAACATAGTGAGTTTAGTAAATTAATAAACTGTATTAAATGGAATATTTAATGACCAAGATCATCTTTGTCTCATTTAAAGGACTATAAGAGCTTTCAGAAGAAGTTTAGAGCACCCTCATACAATTTTTCTAGAATTATTTGTGATTTTTCAAATTTGGACTAAAAATCTGGAAATACCAAATGAATAGTAACCTAATGATCAAGATGAAAATTTTAATTTATGGCCTTTAATTAATGATTCACCTGAATCATATCGATTTCAAATGTGCAATAGACTACATAAATTGAGGGTGTTACATGGTGTCTTTTTGGGGCACTTAATTATGTGTTAGGATTGCTTAAAGAAAAGGAATATCCAAGCTTAGTCAACAACATAATGATATAACTACTTGATTGTATGCTTTTACTGGTTTGTTACTTTGTTTACATAAGCTATTTTTGGCATGGTAATCCATCTTGATGAACTATAGGTCTTAGCTTCACTTGGCATTGAATACTTTGAGCACGCACTTCCTGATATCATCTGAAATTTTTCCCATCAAAGATATCCACCTTACGATCCACCTTTGAGCATGCACCTCCTAATCTATATCCCATGCTATATACCCACCTTGTGATCCTTCTAATTGTAATATGCCTCAAAATTGTCCTTAAAATGTGGTTTTGAAACATGTTCCTTATTGATGCTATGGGGTATGGATATTATGTATGTCATGCGCAGCTCTAGACATGTAAACAACATGAGTAAGAAAAGAAAGAAACGTGTAAACATGTTTCAGGTGTGATGAACATGCTTAGAGAGGAAAAGCGGTAAACTCCACATTTCACCTATTATTTATGTTGTAGATTTACTTTGAATTGTTTGTAGTTTATCAAATAATTCATATTTTGCTTGAAAGTACTACTGTAAGCCTGGAAAAAATATTAATGCAAAGGATATAGAGGAAAGTAACTTGCAAGTTTCAAGCTTGAACCAAGGATATTAGAGTTTATCACTAAAAGATTTATTTTCCTTTCACTTTATGTTTTTTAAAAGGCTCATATTTTGTAGCTCTTTGTTTGGTGCATAATTAGATTCTGCTTACATTTTCTATGATTGATCAGTGATTCACACTTTTATGCCTTCTTTAAAAGTATTGAATGATGAAATATACTTATGGTCTCTCATATTTTGGCTAGCTTCAAAGTTATACGGCTATAAATGTGCAACCGAATTTTTGAAAAAACAATCACTGAATGTACACATGTAATCATTCAAAAATGATTCAGCAAAGGATATTTCATTCTTATCTATACTTTTTTCTCTCTATTCTTTTTTTAATCCAACACTTCATCTTTATCTGGTTTCAAATGGACAATGATATCATTGGACGTGCATGCTGAATAGGTTTTTATTTTTGTATTTACACACATTTAGTCTATCATCCTAATATTTATTGAAATGAGATTCGACATGTGGAACAAAAATGCTTGCTTTTGAGGAGGCAATAGATGTGTGAAGCATTGAGGTAGGGGAAGAGTTTGTATAGAAATGATAACTTGACAGTGTTTAGATGCCTACAATAAGAGAAGTCTGTTTTGTATGATTGGGACAATGCTTCTTTGATGCATCATTACAGGTGAAGACTTTTGACTATAGGTATACTGATATAGGTAGTCTTTCATATAAATTGCAATATAGGATTATAAAGTTGGCTTGTATAGATTATCTCAAAAAGCTGCAACCTCTTTAAAGAAGCCAAAACAAATGAAGAAGTCATCCTTTGTTTATCTTCCATTAGTCATTTTTGAATTGAAAATTGAACTTTATTACTCAAATGTGTACACACAGTTATACAAGAAATGAAGGTAAACAATAGAATAAATAATCGAATCAATTCAAGGGATAAAGTTACCATAACTTACATATGTAAATTTACATATAAGCTTATTTAAAAGACTATTGATACATAAACAATTCAAAATATAATGTTTATCTGTAACTCACCCTTTTATCTTATATGTTGTGATTCAAATTCATTATTATTGATCTCTTCACAGTACTTGGAAGGCACCTAACATATTGTCGTTAACAACTATTAAGGCCAAGAGTTATGCAATTTCCTTCTTGTTGCTACTAAACTTGGAATGCAATTTTGTTGTTATCAATGCGATAGCATGAGCAGGTTTACATATAGAAGAGGGTTACTAAAGTCATTACTCCATGGACTACTACAAATCTTGAACCATACTGTAAATGTGTATTTCAATGTGGCTTATGAATAAAATCATATGTGATGGTGTTATTAATAATGAGTTTCCGTTAATGGATCTCTTGCATCCATTAGTGAATAAAGTGGGGAGGAAATCTGTATGGAACCAAGGTCAACATGTTGTTGCTTTTAGAATAACTGGATTAAAAAAATAAATAAAACCCTGAAAAGATAAAGGGCCTAGCAAAAATATAATTCAAACTATTAAAGCATGAATAGTAAATATGGTATCGAATTAAACACTGCAACTTTGCAAAAGGTGGGGGTTTTAGGTCTACAAAATAGTAGACTTGAACATGGAGAAGACAAAACTTGGAAGGTAAAAAAGCATACATTTCTTAATCATAGTTTTGTTGGTTTTAGTGGTTGCTTCAACTTTAGTATATTTAAATTTTAAATTGTTCTACTGGTTGACTACCTCATCATTTCTTCCATGGAGAAATGTATCTGAGTTATTATGGGTCATATTATAAGTTAGTAAGTCCATGTTGTTGCTCAAACTTTTGACTTGTGCTAGGAGATGTAAAAAGGAACAAAATTTGTAACATAAGCAATTGTAAACGTTTTTGTTCATGCCAAAAGTTGATAAAGCACATCTCAACTTTAAGCAAAGTCCGATATAATTGTTCATTATTGTTTTTCGTTTGACAGCTACATTTTCTCCTTACTTTGATGACTGGTGGACCACCAACAATTGTTCCAATGAAATAGTTTAGTTGGAGAAATGCTTTCTTCATATATGTTGTTTCAATTGATGAAAGTCCTATGGTCTCAAGTGGAAAGCTTGGCGAGTTATGACGTGTTATGATATGACTTTATAACATTCAACCACATCTAAAAAACCATGATAAGTTTTCCTTGCATGTTGCTTTTGAATTTGATTGACTACATATTAGCCTTCCAAAAGTGATTTCCCTTGAATCACTTTCCAATTGAACCCCATACCAGTTCCTGACCTTCATGTAGGAGCCAATTTCTTTTTGCCTTAGATGTATTGTTTAGTGAGATTATTATTCATTTTACCTGATAAAAGAAGTATGAATTTTTCTCTTGAATATTAAAACAAGTTCATGGTCACCTGACCAAATTGTGACTCTTGGACTGTTATTTTGTTTCTTCAACTTAAAAGCTATTCTGCTAGATAGTAAGATGGTTCTCGTTTGGGTTTTTTGTTTGTTATTATCTCTAGCATTTTCATGGGATTGGTGGCGGTTGTCAGTCTTCTACCCAAAATTGTTCAAGAAAGTTATTACAATTTCTGACCGATGATTACATTACTTAAGAGTTCATGCAATCAAACTCTATAAACTTTTAATTTCTAAAGATGAATTTGATACTAATGGTCTTTGGTTTTATCATGTGCAAATTATTGGGAAAATTTTGATTGTCATATCATACACCTATTTCTTTTACGTCAAAGTTACTTATTCTTATAGATCTCTTTTTTTTTAAAAAAAAAAACTTATTCTTATATTCTTTTATGTCAAAGTTACTCATTCTTGTAGATCTCTTTTTTTCCAACTTATTCTTATAGATTTCTTCTACTTCTTTAAATTTTGATTTTTCTATGCATCGAAATTAGGAGTGCTTATGTTTTCTTTAATATATTCGATGCACACACCAATTCAATAGAATGTTAAAAATGAATTAGTATTATTTAAAACAATGTGAAGTAAAAAGGGTTTTGGATTAGAATCAAAGATAGAGCTGGTAATATGGGCCTAACCCACGGGTTGGGCTCATCAACCCGCCAACCTATGGCAGGTTGTGTTGGAAAAAAAGAGGCCCATTTAGGTGCGGGGCTTTTTGACCCGCACCCACGGCGGGTTACCCTTTTTTAAAAAAATTTTAAAAAATTAAAATTGTTTTATAAGAAATATGTGGATACCATTTGATTATAATATAAACCTAATTAATATTAAATATTTATTGATAATTTGATTAGTTTATATTTAGTTTAAATCCAATCTTATAAAGTGTATTATATATATTTAAGTTGTATTATATAAAATTTGAATTAGATATTTTATGTTCAAGTTATGATGTATTTTTATTAATTAAATTTATGAAAAAAATTTCATTGAGGTATTGAAATAAATAAAAAAGATATTTTAAATGTAAGTTAACAAAAAATATTATGAGTAAGAAAAATATTAAAAAAATTAAATAAATAAATTTAAAAAAAAAGTGGCGGGTTGGCGGGCTAGATTGGAATTTTCCCAACCCATATATAACTGGCAGGTTGGCCCGTTTACCAGCTTTAATCAAAGATGATATTCGTATATCAATTATAGCATGAAAAAAGAAGTTATGCATTCTTTTGAAATGCAAACAAAAAAATAATCCACCATTATAGTAGTCATTCACATATTGGACAAATCCACAGATAAAGGTAAAAATGATTGACAATTTCATTATCTTCCTTTTCCATTATTTTTTAAATGTTGTTGGAATTTTATGGCCCAATATTTTCTTGCCATAAAAGTAAGAAGCATAATGTTTTAGAAAAAGGAAATATGTGTATTTGTATACAATACTATTTATATGTATGAAAAAGGACAAAAAATTTCTCTCTCAGCTAAGTGTCATAGAGGCAATTACTTGAAAGAATCCAAATCAAAAGGTCCTTATACATAGGATGAACTTGAATTCTTTCATAAGTACATGATCATTTCATTCGCAATGAAAACAATTCCCTATCCAACTTTTATTTGTTATGATTATCAACAAACAAAAGTCACGGGTGGTCTCTCCACCATATTAGTTTGTATTTTTATAAGCTTGTCTTTCCACATGGCAAATTATAGGTTGTACCATCTAGAGTAAAAGGTATGGGTGGTTTGAATAAAGTTGTAGATGACAATGATTAAGGCAAAACAACTATAAGAAATGTTGTATACAATAAAATATTTACAAATTTCAAGGAATGATTGTATAGATTGGTGAAAATATTGAGACATAATGTATGATTATGATTTAATTCATTCCCTTTCATATATGTCTTTATTGGAGAAAAGATTTGAAAACAAAAGATGTGTTTTTTTTTAAAAAAAATGTTTAACAGATTCATTTAAAATGAAATAATTCAATAAGCCGTGCATCCGTGGGGAGTACAAGCCATTTTAATAAAAAAAAACAAGAAGAAGAAATCTTTTACACTTTGATTAGATTTTAGCCGAGAATAGCTAGAGAGATGCGTGACAATTAGAGATGATCACCAATAATTTTAAGGTTTGCCTCTTCTTTTTTTGGGTATATGTATTCTCTATTTTTTTTTGATATCTCAACGATCTATATTATAAAGAAGAATGGATAGGTAACATTAAAAAAAACAAGAAGAAGATATGTAGAACAGATGAAGCAGGCACAATTATGTTTTGGAGGGAGTAAAAATACATGCAAATTTTTAAAAATTGTGTAAATTTAGCAACTCCGTTAAATAGTTTCAAATGTCTGTCTCTTTTTTAATGTAAGATCCACTTGTTTTTTTTTCAAATTTATAACATATGTTTTGGCAATTTTAATAGAGTCACTAAGCACCATTTAAAAATTAATTGTGCTGGCAACTCAAATGAAAAATTTTATTATCAAAATTGCACCTGAACCTTTAATTTAAAGGTGTAATATTACTCATTGTAAAATTAAATTAAATATGATATGCGTCTTATTACCATCATAAAGAACATTACGATTATGATTTTGTTTGCAAAAATATTTAAATGTTAATAATAAATAAATGTTCAATGCTGGTTAAATATATGTTTAATTAATTTTCATAGATTTGATTAATGGTGAAGATGTATCGACATGGGAAACCCAAGGAGATGATTATCTAAACAAGGTTGGTTTCCCCAGAAAATCAATAGCTATAATGTGCACCTATTCCCTATAAACCAAGGTATAAAAACCGAAAACCGGTCAAGGCAGTGGGTCAAGAGTTAGTGGGTCAGATCGGAGTCAACCTATGGGTCAGACCGGTTGATAAGTGCATATTTCATCATGTTAATTCATATATTTTGGCATGGAAAGTAGAGATAAGTGGCCTAAAATATTGAGTTTTGATGAGCATAATGTTGCATGAAGTATGAGGAGATTCTAGGAAATAATTACTTTATTTAGTGAACTTGCTGTTTTGGGACTTAACTGTATTTTCTGGAATTGTAGGGACTGAAAGGGGATAATTACAGGCCAAATTTATTGCAGAAAGGGAACCTGAGCTATGCTATGCATTTTGATTGATGAGCTTAGGGTTTCTTTAGGATAAAGGGAAGAGAATATTGGTGGAGGCTGAAAAGGAGAAGACAAAAAACGCACATTAAGGAGGAAAGGTTTAAAAACACATTTTTTATATGTTGGTGGAGGACAAAAGGTTGAGGTTTACAGCTCATTCTTCATATGCAGCCCTAGTACCCATTCCACTTTATCTCCAACCACAAAATTCGTCCAACCCTTGCTGTTAAAAAGGAGAGAAAAACCATCATCAACTCCATTGCTCAGATTCATCTTCTGCAACACCCAAATTCCAGATTCAATG
>QFDD01001106.1:0-34623 GCA_006871305.1 Vachellia collinsii
TGAAGCAGAGTATTTTCCAACATATATGTATGGGCTATGATTATGATTGAGATGATTGATATTGAGATGATTATGAATATGTGAATTGTTATTATGTGGATTTCTGATAAAAGAAATATACATTATTCTGATGGTATTATATTATGATATGGGATATATTGGGTTGTGTGGAAGAGATGCGGTTGATGTGTGCCCATCGACTCTCTCACTCTTGGCCCAGAGACGAAGTTGAGTGTTTTGGGCGGACACCTTCCTGTTACGGTATATTTGGTGGTGACATGGAAGGGGGCAGTGATCTTGATGTGACTAGCTAACCTTTGGCCGGGTATACTAGCACTGATAGGCTGTACCAGTCCTGAGGAAATAAGGGGGAGCAGGATGGCGAGTGGGGACGGTTTCAACTATTAAAAATATTTGTATTATTTTATTAATGAAATTTTAATATGACTGTTGATAAACCTGCTTCTCTGACTTACACTCCTTTCTTGTATATTTTATAAATTGATTCTGGTTATGGGGACTTAGTGTCTCACCCCGTGGTATTAATAATTTTCAGGCGAGACCTCTTATCGGAATTGTGGTTCAGGAAAGCAGGCAGAGGCTTAAGCGTTAGTAGTTTTGTATGCCTCTGGAACTTTGGGGAATTTCAATGTTTGTATACTGCCATAATAGGATCATCATATTATGTCATATTCAAATTTTATTTTGAATATTTATCTTGGTAACTGTTTGTATAAGATATTTGTGCTGGAATTACAATATGAAAGAGTGCGGACTAGTGGGCTGGGTTATAAGCCTTGTGATATAAAGTTTAAAAAAAAAAAATCATGGTTATTTGTTTAATAATTGTTAATTAAGTTAAAAGCCTTGTTTAGTAGAAAGGGGATGTCACATTTTATGGATGATGAATGAATTTTAATGATATTTTTTTTTACTATGAATGATTATTAATTATAGTGACAAAAAGATTTTAACTGATGAAGATGAATATTTTGAAATTAAACATTATTAAAAGTATTATATTTTAATATTGTCAATTAAATGTCATTATTTTAATATGGTCGGTTTGACCCCGATTTGACACATTAACCCTTGACCCACTGCCTCGACTGATTCAATGTTCAGTCCGATTTTTTGAACCATGAAAAAAAAACCATTCTAAAGCTTCTTTTGGGTCGCAGATTTAGGCCTCTAAAATTTTAAAAACAAGAAAGAAATGGAAGAACACAACATGCCTCTTTTTCCTTAAACTCGTTTGTGGGCCTTTCAATTCAAGAAAAAGGTAAATGCATCTAGGCTAGTGTGTTTAGGCCAGAAATTAGGCCACGCTTTTTTGCCATTGATTTAAATCGTTTGTTCCCTTTTCCCAGAAAAATGTTTTGGATTCCTGTTCTTATTTTTGAGCCACTTGTGACTGGACTTATGGATATATTTTTGTCCAGAAATTTGAGCAAAACATTTTCCATTGGGTCCATTGTGGATTTTTTTTTACAAAGAAATATTATTTTTAATTCTTATTTGGGCTCATTTTTGTTCTGAGCTAATTCTTTGGGCTCTATTTAGCTTAGTTCTTATTGATGGAGCATTCAATTCCAAAAACATTTGAGCCAAAATATTTAAAATAAATAAATAAATTATTTGCCTATTTGAGCTTTGTTTGATTTTGCATTATGCATTTGGGCTCTATTTGTTTTATTGATGGACATTTATTTGTGATGAGCCATTTAATTATTGAATTAATTTTGAAAATTTTTTGTTGAGCTCAATTAATTTGTTTTTCATTTGGGTCATTTGTAGAATATTTCTGAAAATGCTTTGAGCTAAATAAAGTTGTTTTAACTCTATCTTTATCCTTTAATTACTTGGTAATTTTATTAATTACCATAAAGTAAGGATTTGATGAAATTGTTTTGAGCTCAACTGTTGAGTTTAATTATGCTTTTCCCATGCATAATTTAATTCATTAAATTTGTCGAATATTCTTATTTGATTGCAAAATTTATTTTTGCATGGTTTCCAATTAGTAAAATTGTTATTAAATTTTGCAATTATTTAATTGCTTGAATGTTGAAAACTTGTATTTAAGTTGAAATATAGAAGAATAAATTATTGTATGAATGCATAAAATAGTGAGAGAATAAACTCTTATCAAGGAATATGCATATTTAGAATTCAATTACATATAATTGATATTTGTGCAATATTGGGGAATAGCCGTAGCTTCTTCTATGTTACATATATAAAAAGACCTACTTATTCTTTGGAACAATTTAAAAGAATGGTATGACCGTCAAAAGTTGGTTTTCCTTCTAAAGGCCCGATATGAATGGATACATTTGTTTCCCGTGTGGTACACATAAGTGTTTTTATGGAACTGGACGTGGAAATGGAAATGGGGTTAAAAAGTTTGCTTGGTATGCACATGAATCATGATTTTTTTTAATCTTATATATATTTATATTAGCAATTTACCAAAATATCCTTGTCAAAAATTGAAAAAAATTCTCTCCCCTCCTCTGCTCTCCTAAACAGTTCCAACCAACACTCCCTTGCCAAACCCCCGCCCACCATGCTCAGCAATGCTTCGATTGAAACTAGAAGTTCCAGAATAGGCGGCTAGTATGCCACCATAATGAAACTGTTTTTTTTTATTCGGGTAGGATTTATGTTGCTCGAACAAAGAAGAAGATCGGGTGTTTTAAGCACTGGTTGCGACATCATATTAGACTTCACTAGGACGATTTTGACATCAGTTCTAGTTAGTCTGGAGGCAGCTTGGGTTGGACATCAATCCTAGGTGAGGCTCGCATAGTTTGTTACGTTTGCTCTGGGATAACTAAAAGCTTCCAGATCTTAGAGCTAATAGAGTTATCTCCATCCTCGATGCCATCAACTTCCAGATCCTCCTCAATCGTCGGAAATGCAGGCCACCACAGTGAACCTTCGCAAATATGATGATTTTAAAGATGGAGTTAAACACGTTTCTTGTCATTGCAACCCACCAAATTTGTGACACAACCTATCATATCTGCAGCAATCAAACACAACCCACCAAATTTCATGATTTTGGTCATGAATGAAGGAGATGGACGCTGGAGGATCTGTGATGCTAAAGCGTTTGTGATGCCAGAGGGTCCATAAACTTTGCAAGTCGATGCCGGAGGTGGAGGTTCAACTTTGAAGAGAAAGGGATGAAATGGTCAATAGAAAAAATAGATAGGGGCATAATGGTTCAAAAGTCTCACTTCCATGGAAGTGAGATGGGTTCCATGGGTCTACCGATGAAACCCATTTTGTTGGAAGTGTCACTTCCATGGAAGTAACTTCTAGCATAATAAACACCTTGATTCAAGGAAGTGGCTTCCATTTCCAATTCCCATCTTTCATTTCCAACATACCAAATGGGGCATTGCTTTTGCAAAACTTTAAGTTTGTGAGCGAGAATAACTCAGCCATGTTTCATGTATCCAATTTTCTCCTATTTTAGTAATATAAGGAGAGAAGTTTTAAGAAATATGTTGGCGTGATTTCTTCCCTTCTCATAGCTGAATAGAACAATGAGGTTTTTGTTGAAAATTCACGAATCCATTCAATTGGCTTGACTTTATTCCCAGAAGTGATATCTAATAGTGGTGGTAGTCGAGATAGTGGATGCGACAACAACCATGGGCGTGGGCATGGTTGGAATCATAGTGATTCTAATTTCCACTTGAAGTGAGAAAAAACTAATGAGAACTATAAAAAAGGGCTAAGAGGAAGGTGGGCCTCGAGCATACAACAATGGGCGATTGGGAGACAAATCGTCAATTCGCCTACATAATTGGTTTCTTACTAATCAAGCCATCCATGCCAATTTCTCTCCCCCTATTATGGAGCATTTTTTAATGTACCTCTCCTAGCAGAAAATTGTAAAGTTGAGGACAACCCGCTCTGAAAATAATGGGACCTAGCAAGAGATTTCTCTCTCTCTCTCTCCCCCTCGGTGCCAAAAACCTTTTAGTTCGGCTAGAGCACTCAGAGCTGTGTCATAAATATTATGCATTGAAGGAAAAAATGTGGGAATGATAAATAAATTGGATATACATTGAAGGCTCCAGAAGAGCCATTATTATGTTATCTGAAGGAATAAAATTATGCATTGAAAATACACTATATTCTCCCAAATCTACATGAAATTTATTAAGTTTGAAGATATCCATAGCAATGGATACCAAATGGAAACATAAGTTATATGACCATAAGTTATATAACCTTAATCTCATATTTTAATATCATTTGGCTAGATGCCATATGTTTTTCCTACATTACAATATAGCCAGAAGCTATGCGATGCCTTTTCTTACGTTACAATATAGTTAGAAGCTATATTTATTTAATTATGGTTATAATCACAGCATTACAAAGTGTGTGTGTGTGTGTGCGCGCGCGCGTGCATATTATTCTGTTGTTAACCTCATTTATGTTATTGTTGTTTTTATGTCTACATGATTTTACATTTCAAATTCAGTCTTTACTAGAAAGTATATATAATAAAAGTTTCCTCCATTTTGACTTTTGTCTTGTTTTATATAAAAACATAAATTAGTTTAATATTTGGCATGAGATAGTAAACCAAAAGTTTATTGATACAACCAGAAGTTGAATAACACAAGCTAGAAGCTAGACAACATAAACCAGAAGTTTACTAATACAAATAAGAAGTTAGGAAACACAAGCTAGAAGCTTGACAAGGTAAATTAGAAATTTATCAATGAATTCAATGTTTATCATGACTAGTTAGACCATCCCGAGATTGAGAATAAATGTGGACACACCCTCAAGTGTAAATAGATACCACTACTTCTCATGTGTTGCATGTTCCAAGGGAAAAATATATTATTAGGCCCTCATAAAGTTAAAAATAATGTAAGCCTCTTACATTAATATTTGGCATGAGATAGTAAACCAAAAGTTTATTGATACAACCAGAAGTTGAATAACACAAGCTAGAAGCTAGACAACATAAACCAAAAGTTTACTAATACAAATAAGAAGTTAGGAAACACAAGCTAGAAGCTTGACAAGGTAAATCAGAAATTTATCAATGAATTCAATGTTTATCATGACTAGTTAGACCATCCCGATTCAATTATGATGTGAGAAAAGATTGAGAATAAATGTGGACACACCCTAAAGTGTAAATAGATACCACTACTTCTCATGTGTTGCATGTTCCAAGGGAAAAATATATTATTAGGCCCTCATAAAGTTAAAAACAATGTAAGCCTCTTACATTCTTAAAATGGATACAGGATAATTGTGAGACGATAAACTCACATACGGAACCATTTAGTTATGATACAGTTATAATTGATGCATCAACTAAATGGTCCGACATTTATTTATTATCTTCTTGCAACCTAGAGTTTGCAAGATTTCTTGCTCAACGAATATAGTTAAAAGCACATTATCCTGATTATCCGATCAAGAAACTATGTTTGGATAGTATTAGTGAATTTACTTCACTAGCCTTAATGAGGATTGCATGTCCCTTGAAATTGATGTTGAAACATCTTGTAATTCATATTCATATGAAAAATGGACTAGCAGAATAATTGATTAAATGGTTGAAACCTTTTACATGAGATATAATCTCCCATAAGCCGTTTTGCATGCAGTGTTGTTAATTCGCATGAGGGTAACAAATTATCTAAAGTTTTCCCCCTTGCAAAGGTTTTTGATCAAAAACATAATATTATATACTTTTGGGTGTGTAGTATATATGCCTGTAAAACCACCACAACACCAATAAATGGGTTCTTAAAGTAGGATGTGAATATACACTGGTTATGAATTTTACGACATAATTTGCCAAGTGTCATTTGATAAATTACTTTTTCTAGTTTATGGGGAGAAAATAAGCAGTTGGGTAAATAGATTAACTTGAGTGAATTATCATTGGCTCTGTTTGATCCTCATAAATGTGCACATAAAATTGAAAAGATAATTCATCCACAAAATTTAGCTAACCAAATGCCCGAAGTATTTATTGACCCAAAGTGAATGATAAAGATACATATCCCAGCTGCTAAATGCTTCTATAAGAATGAATGTCCCAGAAGGACAATCTATTATGAATGAATCAAAAGCATGCCTAAAGCGTGAAAGGCCCATCGGTTTAAAAAACATTAAAATCCTTGCAAGAGAAAAGGAGCTAAGAATATAGATGGTAAAGTCAAGGTTGATCATGAAAATTTGCTTGCTCCAGAAGAGTCAACTCTTGAAGAGTTATTTTCTCTAGAAGAGAATGTTGTAGTCCTAAAAGAGACTCAGGTACCTAACAAATTTGAAAATATTGAGTTCTCAATAAATTATGGAATCCGATGGGATCGAAACAAAGTCAACGTTGATGACACTATTGTTTATAAAATAGCATATGATGTAATGAATGATGAGGATCATGAGTCAATAACCATTGTTGAGTGCCAATAAAGAAAGGATTGGCCATATGGATGTAAGCCATTAATATAGAATTACTGTCATTGAAAAACGAAAAGTTTTAGGACATATAGTGCTTACACCGACAGATGTAAAGCCGATTGAATATAGATGGGTATTTGTATGAAAGATAAATGAAAAAGGCAAAGTTATAAGATCTATGACATATCTTATAACCTAGTGCTTTACACAAAAATCTTGTATAAGTTGAGGAGAAATACATCCACTAGTAGTGGATATGATTACTTTTCATTGTTTAATTAACCCAGTAGTAAATAAAAGGCTTGACTTACACCTCATAGATGTCATAACTGTACATTCACATGACACACTTGACAATAATATTTATAGGGAAGTCCCTGAAAGACTTAAGATGCCAGAAGCATCAAATGTAAGTTCTCGAGAACAATATTAAATTCAATTAAACAAGTCTTAGTATGACTTGAAACAATCAATGCGCATTTTAATGAAAATATATGTAAGTTTGCTTTAATTGTTGTCTATGTTAATGATATTAACATCATTAGAACTCCTGAAGAGTTATAAAAGGTAAATGATTGTCTGTAGAGAGATTTTTAAAATAAATGTCTTATAGCAGTTTTCCCTAGATAAATAAATTATGAAATCAAATGATTGTGATATCTCTGCAGGTTGGTAAAAACCCTTCTTATACCTCGAGAAATTAATGAAAAAGGAGATGAAGAACTAGTTGGTCTAGAAGTACCATAATTAAGTGCTATTAGGGCACAAATGTATCTTTTCGATTGCACACGTCACTGCATATTATTTGTCATTAATATATTAGTAAGATATAGTTCTTCAATGTCACTAATACATTAAAATAGAGTGAAATATATTTTTCGTTATCTCTGAGGCACTATGGGTATGAGGTTATTATGTTTAGGTATATCTAAGTATGAATGATCATTTATTCAGATGCTGCTTAGTATACATGTTTACATGTGTAGGTACAACTGTACAAAGGGCGAAAGAGCAAAGCTTATTTCACTAAAGTCTTCTTTATTCATGACCTTCCAAAAGGAACTGAAACTATTATCCCACAAAATTGTTCTAATGAAATCCAGCAGATTTGTTCACTAAGTCATTTTATGCGACAAACATTTGACTTCACAAACTCAGAAATATTGAGTGATTTTGGTTAAGAGGGGGAGTTGATGCACGTTGTACTCTTTTTCCCTTATCTAGGTTTTGTTCCACCGAATTTTCCTAGAAAGGTTTTTAATGAGATGTATTGATATATAATCTACATTAGCATTATCAAATTATCATCATTGTGAATTTAAATTCAATTTGACAAAAGGGCTCTCAGAAAATCTTGAACTCGTAAATTTATTGGCCAATATTTTGATTTGGAATACCCTTATCAGAAAAGCTCTTAATAACGGTCCTTATAGAGAAATTGTTGTGTTGCACTGGTTGCACTACCTCATTTGTGCACGTTGCAATAAAAAAGCTTCAGTTGTCTTCATTCAGGCTTTGCATACACTACAAAAAAACATCCTATTTATGACGAAATTAGCCACGGAATTTTTTCCGTGGCTAATTCCGTCGAAAAAATTTTCGACGGAATTTTCGACAATTTGCCACGGAAAAATATTCTGTTGCAATTTCCGATGGAATTTTGGTCAAAAATTTTCTGTGGCAAATTTAATTATTATTTAATTAATTATTATAATTATAATTTTTATTACTTAAGTATTAATTTCAATTTTAAATTTGTTATTTATTATTGTTATTATTTACTATTAAATCTTAATTAATATATTAATTAAAATCAATATTAAATATGAAAATATTAGAAATATTTATTTTATTTTTAATAATTTTTATTAATTAATTATTAATTTCAATTTTAAATTTTTTATTTATTATTCTTATTTATTTTATTATTATTTACTATTAAATCTTAATTGATATATTAATTAAAATCAATATTAAATATAGAAATATTGGAAATAATATTTATTTTATTTGTAATAATTTATATTAAAATTAATATTTTTTTAAAATAAAAAAATTATGAAACTAATAATTATATAAATATTATATATAAATAATTTATTATGCAGTATAATATTATATATATATATATATATTTAAATATGCATTTAAAAGATACAAGGTTGTTGCAGCTTAACTAGCAAGGGATCACGCGCATGCACAAGTGGTCGAGGGTTCGAATCCTGAAAGAGGCAAAATTGAGAATTTATCAGGTGGCGACACTTGACAGCTGACAAAGGTGACACGTGGTGAGGCCCGGGTTTGAGGTGGCGGCTAGCGGAGGTGCCACGTGACAGGGGCTTGGGTGAGGTGGCGGCTGGTAAAGGTGATATGTTGCATTATTATTTATTAAAAAGAACAAAGAAATTTGCCATAGAAAATTTTATAGCAAAATTTCTGACGGAATATTCTGTTGGAAATTCCGTGGAAAACTTTGACACAAAAATTTCCGTCTGAAATTCCGTGGCAAATTTTCTGATGGAATATTCTGTCGAAAATTCCGTCAGTAATTTTCCACGGAATGAAAATTCCATCAGTAACCGTTTTGGGACTGTGAAATTTGTGGCGGAATGAATTCCGTCAAAAATTTCATTGGAAATTCATTCCGTGGCAAATTCCATCGGAAATTTCGTAGCAAACCACAATTCCGTAGCTAATTTCATGTTTTTTTTGTAGTGATATCTTCTAAAATTTCTTTTCATAACCTTTATTTTTATCTAATGATTTTCAAGGCAAAGTAGAATCATGGAAGGCAACTAGAGCTTTTAGATTGGGAAGTTTATGAATAATATGGTGCACCTAGTGCACACAATAGTTTCTCTTTTTCTCCCTTTTAGTTCCAATGTTTATTTACTGACTATACATCTTAAAACTCAAATATTTTGGACTGATGAAGCAAGATTAGAGATATGGAGAGTGGAGAAATTGCTTCATGATAAGTTTTTTGTTTTTGGAACAAGTCAATACCACTTAATTTTTTACAGATATTCTCCTTACTCAGGCAAAGCATCATTCTCAATGTGATAATTTTAATGTATTCAATTGATCATTTAATAATGAGCTGCAGTATTATGATTGTGGGCTTATTACATTCTGTATATCTTAAATTGATTAATTATTTATATTTTTTGCCAACTATATTTTTTTCTGCCAACTATATAGTTATATTTGGATTCTCTATATTTTATAAAATCTTAAATATTGTATATACTCGAATCTTTATTTGTCTAATTTATTGTATTCATTGCCAAAGTTATCTCCTTTTTTTAAGTATAATGGCATTTCTCTTTGGAACAGGTCAATATTTTAACGTACCCCTTCTAACTTGAGTAATTGAGGATGCTTTGCTATCAATCACCCATTCTTTCAAGTAATCGTACACTTTTCAAGACAATTTAAATATGGAATGTAAAGGCTCTATCTTATAAAAATTAAGTATTTTATTGTCCACTTCTTTTTCACAAAAAAAAAAATTGATGAGTTTAAACAGGGTCGGCCTACAGCCTTGGAGGGCTAGCCTTTTTAAACTTGGGACTGTACAAAGTTGGTCCTTTTGGGTTTGACTCCATTAGGAGGTATAAATCATGAACCTGACATTACTACAATAAACATTTTTCACATATGTTTTTTTGGCCTTCTTACATCCATTTTATAAAAAACGTTTTTATTAGGGATATTAGAATTATGGGAATGTCACATCTATTAGGAACCCCTCTCACATCCATTAGTAACAAAACTAGACATCAGAGAGCTTACCTCTCACGTCCAATTTTGTTAATAATAGATATTAGAGGTTTTGCATTATTTTTAAAATTTAAATCCGTTGAACTCCTCTCTCACGTCCAGTTTTGTTAATAATGGATGTGAGAGGTTTTTGCATTATTTTTAAAATTTATATCCGTTAAACCCCTCTCTCATGTCCAATTTTGTTATTAATGGATGTGAGGGGTTTTGCGTTATTTTTAAAATTTACATCCATTGATTCCCTCTCTTATAGGTGTGGAAATAGAACAGATAACCTGTCCTGCAAGCCAGGCTATTGTAGGCACATCAAGCGGCCTTGGCCTACTTTTCTTTTCTCTTTTTTTTATTATATTAAAATGAGAGGGAAGGATTGGAGAGGAGAAGAAGCGGGATCTATAAGTTATGATCGATAATATTACCGCTACTGTATCAATACATCTCTTTATTGTCTATTATGTATTTTCTATAATTATAAACTCATTGTACTTGCAATATTTAATAATTATTCCAGGGCTCCAGACTTCTAGGTTCTTCGTCCATTTCCATTTGCTTCATTGAATCAGTGCTTCTTCTAGCCTCCAGAGTCAAAGACCACAAACCCCTTTCAGCTCCGCTCATGTGGCCGTCACCCGTCTCCTTTGAGCTTTACTCACAGAGTTGCCATCACCCGTCACCTTTCGTAGATCCTGTAGCTTGGTCGAGTTGCAGTCGAGACTGATGGCTACATCCTCCTTCATCAACATCCTTTGATGGTTTCCTTCATTCTTTTCATCTATTTCGTCATTTACCTCTTTCCGGTTGATATACCACCGTAGCTGAATCTCTTCCAATCCATCATCCCTGGATAGTGAATTCCCGCCATCGTCCTCAGGTGAGTTTTGTGTTGATGCCTCACTGTTATTGCTTATTTGCTGCAGTGTTAATGTTATCCTGTGAGGCCGTGATTTAGATTTGTTTCTCTTATCTTATTGGTTTTGCTCATGTGGTGGATATTCGTATCTACTTTTAATTTTGAACCTAGAAGGATAGTTACCTCAAGCAGTTAGTTGGCTAGTTGTCCTATTCTATCGCCAAGTTGAGTTTCACGCAATTGATAGTCTTTTGTATGTTCTATATATGGCTATAAATACGTGTATCTGATTTTGTATCTAGTTGCAACTTGTTGGTATAACCTTCTTAGTTGCCAATATTATAACCAAGAGCCCTAACATAATATGCTAACTACAACCTGATATCTTCACATATATTTTTGGTAAACAATATATTTACTTGCCAATTTTAGATTTGAATCTATAAAGTAAACTTCAAGGAAAGTGTCAAGAAATGTAAAAGAAATGGCAGGCCCCATATTTCATAGTGTGTGATTGTGTGCCTCTTTCTCGCTCTATACTTCATCTAAAGTAAGCTTTAGGGATATGATTTTTTTATTGTTATTTTCATCTTATGATTGCTAATATAAGTGATGGTGTGAAGTGAGAGGGAAAAGAAAAATGCTAGTAAGCCTTAGTGTAGTGACATTCTTTTTTAAATGCTGCTAGAGAGGAAAAATAGATGCTATCAGTAAATTTTATTCTGGTAAACAATCACAACTGCTGTCACACTATAAATATCTAAAAGTGGAAAATAAAACAGAAGACAACCTTTGAAATAAATTTGCTAAACTGCAAGAATCTATTTGAAACATGGTTTGCTTTCTTTTCTTTTATTTCCATTTTCAAAATTAGAAAAACCAAAAGGATAACCACACTGCAATACAGTGCAGTGAAATTTGTTTAGAGATGAGTTTCATATAGCAGTCAAAATTAGACATAGGAATAATTTCATAGCGCATGCAGTTTGTCATCAGCGAAGTAAAGAAGTGATGAAGGCAAGCTAATGAAAAACTGGATATTGCCATTTTGTGATTTTCTTTGGTCCTTTTGTCATTCCAAATGCTTAAGGGTAATGTATTCCCCTGATAGAACCTATTGACTAGAATATGCCTTGATTCTATTTGGTTGTTACTATAAAGTTGAGCTTGATTCTGCTTGGTTCTTTGTTGTAGATTTGATATTTTGTGGCTAGTGGCTATGCTTTATGTTGTTGGTGTTGAAGAATTGTTGTAATAATATACATTTCATATTCGCTAAATTGTTGTATTATTAGATGTTGACTTATTGATTTATTAGATTGTAACATTTTTTATGTATTTTGAATGGTTTTTATTGATTTTTGGGATTTATGAGGTATTTTATATGTAGGCCTGTTTTAAGCCTTCGCCTACTTTAAGCATTTGCCTGAAGCCTGTTAGCTTGTTGATAAGAAAACAGGCCTTTTAACAGGCTTCAGGCTAGGCTTCATACAACCTAGGTACATGCATAAAAAAAAGCCTATTGCAGACCACAAGCTAGGATAATCCAAAACAGGCCTGTTCTGGGTGGAGTCTGACCTGGCCTGTTTCCACTCCTACCCTCTCATGTCCAATTTTGTTAATAATGAATGTGAGAGGTTTAGCATTATTTTTAAAATTTACATCCGTTGAACTAATGTAAGCAAAAACCTGCTTGCAACAAACAATGGACAATAAACATGATCACAAGATATTGGTACCATATAAATCACCAGCCAGCAAATAACATTCTTAAATACTAAGTCAATCACAACAACAAAAGTGTATCTTAGCAAATAACTACTAAAACTATACCTAGAATTGCAATTATAATTCATTAGCTATAAATTAACAAATTTCTAAATCTAGGTTCAAAATTAACCAACATGTTTAAGGAGAAATTGAAATGAAATCAATCTCATTGGTAGTGTATGGTTGTTTTGTACTAAAAAGCTGCAAATTTATAAACACTTTTGAGTAAGATTTCAATGAAAATAAAAGTAATATTATTTGTTAATAAAAAAGCAATCACCTCTGATAAATTTTCAAGAGATCCACTCTAAATATTTTTGTACAAGAAACAAAAAACATAATACCCACACTCTGTATCTGACGATTGTTAAGGGCACTGTGAATTAAAATATAAAATAATAAATAATTAAATGATGAAATAAGGCATCAAAATTACTTGTTAAATGCAAAAAAATAATACAAACTACTTACATACGTTTGAAGCCAAATCATATGGCTAGCATTACCACTTTTACGTTTTCCAACTATCAAATAATATGTCTTAAAAGACTTATGATTATATATTGATCACAAATATAAAGACAAATCATTCAAGTCAAAAACTAATTTATTTTCAAACTTACGTGTTGAATACGCTTTTCATTTGACTGCTTGGAGTGTGACCCAAAGAATCAAACCACTACATGATATTATCCATGGGGAAGGCAACACATACTCCAATAGTTACGGCAAGATATAGAAATTAAAACTTTGTTAGATAACAACACAATTCTCAATAAATTGAATATGTGCAAATGGATGAAGTTGAATTATTTCTTTATAATTAGAGCTAGATAATAAGGTAATTTGGTATCTCCAATGGTATTGCACACAAATCTCATCCTCTTGTAGTGTGTTGTTAGTCCTTTACATGACCGAAGAGCATAAAAATCCATACATATTTCATCCTTTTGGTATCTCCAACGGACGCATGAGGGTACATGAGAGCATTATCAACAAATCACACAACTGTGACATCCAAATAAAGACAATAAAGCTGCCCATCCTCTACTAGTCCAGGATCAGGGCCTAGTGGTGCCAACGTGGCAGTTGTAATAACGGTTTTCCTAAATCAATTACTTAACTCTCAAATCATATTGACAAAATTAAGCAATCTTATAAAAAATGTTAGGCTTCAAAAATAAGTTAAATATGATAGGAAAGAATATAATATAACCTCAAAACATTTATCATGCTTAAAGGAATCGAATTCCCCTTTCAAAATTTACCCACGATAGAAAATAGTAAATCTAAATATTTTAATATTATGATGGATAATAAAACTTTACTAAGTTACTTCTTACCAAATCATACTATAAAAATTAATCTTATAATAATGGACCTCAGCCTTTGAAAATCGAATTCATGTTCCACTTCAAGCCCAACTCTCACGTTTTAGTATGTTTGCTTAGTGCACAAATAAAATAAGCATATAAAGCCCATAGAGACAACCAGTTGAAAGAGACATAATTTCTTATGTTGAGTATGTTTGGTCAACTTGCAGTGAAGACCAACCGTGCACATTTAAATGATATTTATTGTTCCTTGAATGACTGCTTAAGGTTATGATGATATGAAACACTCCCAATGCTATTTCAACCTCAATATCAACCACTGGCTCTAATGTATTAACACATCATGGATTATCTCATCTCACTATTTTCTTTAATTCTAATTTCCTGTATCCACTGGCAACTCCATTTTATTTTCACAGGGAGACGCAGCAAGATATATTTAATGCAATGGGATCTATGCATGCAGCAGTCCTCTTTATTGGCATCACAAACGGCACGGCCGTTCAACCTGTTCTTTCTGTTGAAAGATTTGTTTCATATAGAGAGAGAGCAGCAGGGATGTATTCAGCCTTACCCTTTGCATTTTCCCAGGTTCATTTTTATCAGAACATACATCTTACTGCAATTTTGATTCAAATGAAAACAGCCGGTTTTAGAAAAGTTGATAAACGAATTAAATGCAGGGTGCTATTGAGTTTCCTTACTAATTTGCGCAGTCTCTTATATACTGATCAATATTCTATTTCATGGCTTCCTTTGAATGGACTGCAGTAAAGTTCATTTGGTACATATTCTTCATGTACTTTACCATGCTGTACCACGGCCGTCACACCAAATCATCATGTTGCTGCCATTATTGCTGCTCCATTTTATATGTTGTGAAACCTTTTCCGCGGTTTCATGATCCCTCACAAGGTACTGTTTTTGGTTGATTAAGGAATTCTATTTAGAATTAATGCTTACATTTTAGTGTTGGACCTTTGAGTGCTTATATTAAAATAATTGAGTTTAGCTTAGGTGATAGGGTGTGTAGATGGAGATTCAAAGTTGAAACTAATTTTTATTTTGTCAAAGCACATTTTTCATGGTTGTTTTTGCTAAAAATATTGGCTTTCAATATCTAGGTGTTTCCTAGGTTCCATTTCTTGCGTGTAATTAATATGGTTTGGCATGCATTAGTTTGTTTCATGCTTACCCATTTTTTCTTTAGGTGAAGGGACAAATAGTTGTAATTGTTGGTAAATTTGGTTTGAATTTTTACTTACGTTTTTATAATGATGGTTAGTATCTGTAAAATCATTAAATTGTTTAAAATAATTTCAGTTAAAGACAAAAAAATCCAATAATATTCTTTTGAATGTACTGATAAAAATTTCAATCAAAATTTTAATACATCTACAAATTTACAAATCTCTCAGTGACAAACGAAAAATGAACCCTCTTCATCCTGTAAGGTCTAACGTTTTGAGGATTGACTCCTACTGTTCAACAAGACTCTTAAAAATTGATGTTTTGAAAAGTAGGTCTTCTAATCTCACATGCAATAGATTGTATCTTTAATAGAACTTTTTCTTGACCCTTAATATAAGCTACAATGTAATACATATTCTGATCCTTTTTATAAACAACATTCTCTCACATAGGGTGATCTTTTTTATAAGTAATAAATTTTGTTTGTCTAAGAATTTAATGCGCTTTGTTCATTTTTACCCCAATTAATTATATGCCTTTCATCTATTTTCTCCATCCATTCTCCCATTTCTTTTTCCGCTCATCGTCTCTATAAATAAGAGTATATTTGAAAAAAGATTACAATTCTAACATAATTATTGTTTTTAACTAATTTTACTTAACAGTTCGTTTTGCATAATTTGACGGTTGTTTATTGTAAAAAGGACAAAAGGGAGTGATATGTAATAGCTCGCCTTTTTTTATCTTGAAGTCATTTAATGATACGATTACTCTTAAATCATCCTATGGATTTCATATTCCTCTCATTTAAAAAGGGTAAAAATGGAATCTTCAGATCTATATTTCAAGAAGTAAATAATCTAACAAATTTTTCTTAAGACACATGAGGAAGTATATTTGTGACCAGAAAGAGTATAGATGGATTGATGTGTTGTATAGAATCTGACAAACGAGCTGCACTGTTAGATAGTCATAACAAACGTGACTTTCAATAAATTTTTATTTTATATTGATATTTATGCTGATTGATTGATTTTGGTCTCATTCTCATAGAATTCCAATATGGTGGAGATGGTATTACTGGGCAAACCCTGTAGCCTGGACTCTCTATGGCCTGGTAACTTCTCAGTATGGCGATGATTATAAACTCGTGAAGCTATCTGCTAAATTAAACTTGAAACCCATAAAGCAGGTGCTGGTTGAAGTGTTTGGTTATAAGCATGATTTACTGTGCATTTCTGCTATAATGGTGCCTGGTTTCTGCATATTTTTTGCGATAATATTTGCCTTTGCAATTAAATCCTTCAATTTCCAAAGGAGATGACAGGGTTGGAGTTGCATGCTGAGAGTTTTGTTATCACTACTATTACTGAGATTGTGTCACATTTTTCCAATTAAGTTTGACATTTGTTATTTGTATAGTAAATTATTACCCTATGCCAAGCGAGTGTGCTTTTATTTACGGTTTTCTCTTTACGCCATCGTTTTCTCTTTCTTCTTCCCTCTACAAGACCTTGTTCTCTCTCTCTTCCTCCTTGCGTCCCAGCTTGTCGCCACAAGACTCCCGTTCTTGCTCTTGCGTCATCGTACTCCAAACTCTGTGTAGTCGCCGCCTCCATCATGAGCTGGAGGAAGCGCAGATCTGTGTCGCGCCGTTGTTAGTGAGCTTAAGGAGCCAAGATCCACATCGCGTCGACGGGGTGGTCTCTCTCATCATGTAGGTCGCTTTCTTCTCTTTTGTTTTTCTTCTCCAGCAAGCGCTTCACCAGACTCCAGCAAGCACTTCACCAAACTCACTTTCTTCTCTTTTTATTCACTATTTGTTCTTGCCGATGTCGGCTTTGAGATGCTTGGCCTGCGTGTAGGCACGTGAGCTGAGGTAGTTCTCTATGGCGGAGTAAGCTTCTCGTGTTCATTCATCATGTAGTCATTTTATGTTTTCTTTGCTGTTCTTCCCTCTCTTCATTGGCATCGCTTAACCCAAAAAATGCTAAAGACTTCGGTGTCACTGTCTTCTATGACTCCGACTATATCACCTTGGTCTCAAGACCCCATAACTAAGCTCCCTTAACTTTCGCATGCATTGTCTTCTTTAGCCACCACAAATTCCCATTCTTTGTCTGGACTTTCATGTGGAAAAGCCTCTTGCCCACCTTCTTATTTGTGTGTTGAAGCTCAAAAATCAGCTTCATTTTTCATTCCAAGTCGGAAAAATGTTACCTTTAAGGTCTCCGCTGCTTTGGTTCCTGAAGCTACTAGTGACAAGCCTGGCAAACTTTAAGTGTTCAGCATTTAGTTGCTAACTTTTGTCTTTCTTGGTTTTGGTCGGCTTAGATTTTTATAACCCATTTTTAAAGAATAAAAAAGAAATGTTTTCTACGTTTTGTTTTGTTGCTAATTCCTCGTGCAATTCATCATATGAGTAAATACTTATTAGCTATTATGGAAATGGAATCAGTATGCGTTCGAGTGTATTTTTCAGGATAATATTCTGCATATTGAATGTGTCTTTTTCTTTCTGTCTTGTTTGGAGTGTAACTAGTGGATGATGTGGGGACTTGTGTTGAGAACAGGAGAGAATGATTGAAAAGACTGAGAAATTATGAAGCTGAGGAAGAAACAGGAGAGACTGAATGAGTTTAAAGAAGAATCATCTTATTGAGTACTATGCCTCTTCTTCACTAGAATTTTGTATGATTTTGCCTTAATTTTCTTATCTTTTCCCAGGTTTCACAGAAAACCGTGAGAAGTATGTAAATCTTTTTCAGGGACTATTATGAACAAGTTATAGTATGCATTATCTTGTTATATATTTGTATGATTTAGCCTAATAAATCCTCAATGAAAAATTTATTTTTTTGTCATAAGGTTTATTTCCTCTAGTTTTTAATATATTATAAGATTTATTAAAATTTATTTCATGATAAAAAATATGTAGGCATTTGTTTTGGATTTTCTAATCAAAAATGCCAATATTTATTTTTTAAAAAATATTTCACCTTTTAGACCGCACATGGATCCTATGATCTAAAAGGTTTCTTTTTTCCGTGCAGTCTAAAAAACATGTTTTTTTTTTAAACTGCACCTTTTAGACCGCACGGAGCCTATGCAGTCTAACAATGAAACTTTTTATATGCAGTCTAAAAAATACCTACTTTCTAAATTAGTTTTATCTAAACCGCACATGTATAATATCTAAAAGGCT
This sequence comes from Vachellia collinsii, assembly GCA_006871305.1. Taxonomy (NCBI): domain Eukaryota; kingdom Viridiplantae; phylum Streptophyta; class Magnoliopsida; order Fabales; family Fabaceae; genus Vachellia; species Vachellia collinsii. Next base: position 18,593 of record QFDD01001106.1, read on the forward strand.
TTTTTGTGTGGTTTAAAAAACATTTTTTACACTAGTAAATGTACCACCATGTGCAACTTCAACAGTGGGATCTAATGCAATAACATGCCCTTCTTTATCAGGGGACCTATATTTTAATGTTCAAGTTGTTTCAAGCAAATTTTGGATAACTTTGATTTTCCTTTCCGATAATGGTGGTGATTGATTTGGTGATACATATTGGTTTGTGTTCACACATGTATGTAGATGACTATCCTGATCACTTCGGTGTACATCTAATGATAGACTTGTGAATAAATCAATTTGTTCACTATATGTAGATGATAACTTTGGAGACACAAGGACCACTTAATGTTCACAATATTCTCTGCGATGAAGAAAATGAGATCAACTGTTTAAATTTCACTATACTCTCTGGTATTTGCAGCTTCTAAATTCTCTTCCACACCAAGTTTGATTTTTTCCAATCTCATGAGCCCTCTACATAATCCACCACCTACCATTTTCCAAATTGCAATGGCAATGATTAGGATAGAGTTTTATTAGTGACTCCATGAACTCCTACGAGATAAACAAAAAATATTATAAAATATACGTATTATCTACAAAATGATCCTATGTGGAAAGTTATATACTTTATAAATTTCTTTAAATGCATCTCAACTCATTTCTGTCTATCATCTTTAATTTTGGTATACATAGATATGTAATATTTATTAAAAGTGCACTTTATGTCCTCTAAAATAACATTTTCTTCATCGACATGGTACATTTCTAAGGTTTCCTTACCAAGAAATAACATCATATCTCTTTGAAAGAAGGCTGATAAATTATTAGAAAACTCTAAGACAATAGACCCGATCTCTTGTTCTATGACATTTTCTTTATAAAGTACCTTCTTGTGAAAAGATCCTCTATGAATTTTATCATTGCCATCAACACTCTTTTGGTAGATGGAATGCCGAGATACGAATTGTTTTTATTTCCCTAAAAAAGAAAAGAATTGAAAGAAAAAGAAGAGGGAATATATATAGAGAGAGAGAGAGATGGAATGAAGAAAAATGAGAAGAGAAGGAGGGGAGAAACTATAATCTATAATACACAGTATTATGCAGCTCATCTTTGCTCTTCCCCTCTCCTTATGTTCTGGTTCTCTTCATTATATTATTTTCTCTCCCTATTCTCTTCTTTTTCCTTCCTTTTTATTATAAATTTCTCATTTTTACCTATTTTCATTTCCTTTTATAGCAAGCATAAAAACAATTATTAACTCAGTATTCTATTTGTAAGAGAGAGTGCGAATGACAACGACAAAATTCATAAAGGATCTTTTCACAAATAGATATGCCATTATTTCTCAGTAAGAGAACCTTGGAAGTGTAATGTGTCAATGAAGGAAATATTATTTTAGAAGACATAAAGTAGAATCTTAATTAGTGGTATGTATCTTTCTGTTATGAAATTAAATGTGATTGATAGAAATGCGTTGAGAAGAATTTGAAGAAATTTTTAAAGTAAATATATCAATTTCCATATAAGTATATTTTGTAAGTTAATAGGTATATTTTGTAATATTCTTTGTTATACTTGTACAGGGTACATCAAGTCACTCATAAAGTTTTATCCTGACCATTGTCATGGCAATAAAAATGGCCTGTCTATATCGGATAATGATGAAGGCAGGATATGCAACATCAAGTATCCTGGTATGTATTAAAATACCTCATTTTTCTAGTTTGATTCTTTTACTTGTTATATTTAATGTTTTTATTTCTTTTTCGGTAGGAAATAAAGACTACCCAAAGGATTTGGAATGGCTAGCTAATATTATGGATTTCATAATACTTCGTTTGGTACATGGAAGATTTTTCATGGAAATAGAAGTGGAACTGAAGGTGGAAGTTGGGTTAAAAAAGTTTGTTTGATATATCCACAAGATTATGGTATTAGAGCCGAGAACGACTCTTTCCGTTGGTGGGGAGAGTGTCACACTAAACGTTGCTAGGGACTTAACATCCTAAGGGACCCAGTAATGGGTGAAGGAGGAAGAGAGACGCAGTAGGCAAGGTGCACTCAAGTCCCACATCGGTTTGACTCGTCCAAAATGAAGACCATATATGTAATTGGGGCATGGCCTTTGACATTTGAGGCACTTTTTTGGTGACTATGGGATCCCCACATGATAAAAACCATGTGCCTATAGGGGCTAAACATGGACAATACCTCATGATGTTACCATATGGTATTAGAGCCGAGGATGGCTCTTGTTCTTGGTGGGGAAAGTGTTACACCAAGTGCTGCTAGGGACCTAACACCCTAAGAGACCTTAAAGTAGGTGAAGGGGGAAGGGAGATGAAGTAGGAAGAGTGCACTCAAGTCTCCCATTGGTTGGACTCGTCTAAAGTGAAGGTCATATATGTAGTTGGGGCATGGCCTTTGACATCTGAAGCATCTTTTGAGTGACTATGGGATCCCAAAAGAACAAAAACCCTGCGCCTACAGGTGGTTAAACATGTACAATACATGAGGATGTTACAAAATTGAAATACACATTTTAATTAATTTATTCATTTATAATGTGAAATGATTGTTATACCCTTCCACCAAAAACCCTAGCCATCGCACCAAATATTGGCCACCTCAAAATCAACAGTCGACTACCACAAAAACAACCTATGACAGCCATGAAAACAATCTTCAGCCATGGTAGATGGGATCTAGAGTGAGTAGACGAGGAGTAGATTAAGATTTAGAAGGAGAAGAGTGAATGAGTTATCGAAGCTTGAGGGATAAAAGCTTAAGGAGAGGGTCGCTTAATTAGAGATATGAGCACCCCTTAGTCATCCTCCATCGTCGTTGGCACCTTTCTCTATAATCACAGCCACATTGTCAAAGCCATCGCAGATCAAAGAAGCTCTTCAGAAACCAAATCTAAGGAGAAAAACCATCATCTACTATCACCCTTGCCATCTAACATCATCCACCGTCATCCACACCAACTTCGTTCATCATCCCCATCATGATTCTTGGTGGTTTCAGGAAGAAGGAAGAGGAAAAGGGAAGAGGGGTAAAAGGGTCAAAGGTCCAGTTCCATGGAACTAGAACTAGTGCCATGTTTGGTAGCATAAAAGTTTAGCCTTGGAATTGTAGCGGGAAGTGAAAAATTGGGTTGTTTATTATGTAGGAGCCCACTTCTATGGAATTGCCATTTCCACAAAAATGATAGAAATGGGTTCCTTAGGTAGACCCATGGAACTAAGATGAGTTCCATAGAAGTGAAATTTGATGGCTATTATACCTTCATGCATTTTATTAATTTACATCGCCTGGTCATCTCTCCATCCACTCCTTGGATCTTCCTATTATCGAAGCTAGCGTCAAATGGGTTCTTTAGTGCAAGGAAATCCTTGATAATGGAACTTCCATGGAGGGACTCATCCTCGAACTTTAGCCTCTGGCACTCAATCCCAATTAGACAACTTCCATTCTCTCTTATGACTATGGTGACGTAATCGACATGGATCTATGACTCTCCTTCTTTGTCTTCTCCTTCTAACTCCTTCGATCTCCTCCCGTGAAGACTCTAAAGCTTTGATCTCCTTCATGAAGCTCTATACCCATCTCGTCATCTCAGACGCCCTTCTCAAGATCTACCACCATCATTTGTGTTCGTCATCTCCTGCCATATCTAATGTGTATTTGATTGTTGTCATCGCTATCATTTGTGTTCATCATCTCCTTCCAAATCTTTACTTTTTTTAACATTTTTTGTTTGTTTGATTGGGGCATGTGGTCTATCAGTGAGATTGATTGTTTTTTTGGTTCGATTACATTGTATTTGATAATGGTTTCTACTTTTCCTGTGATGGTTGCCATGACACCTAATGATGGTGGGTGAAGTGGAGAGTAGTTCTAATGTTTGGATAAGTTTGGTTTTTTATAAAGGTATATTAGTTTTTTTACATGATACTTTTAGCCTTATTTTCACTTTCAAGTCTAGTTCCACTTTGAATTCTATTTCCACTTCTGTTAAAATCGCTCCCATGTACCAAATGGGGCATAGGTAGGAAGTTCCAGTTCTTAGATTTGATGGAACTAACACTTCTATGGAATCTGATTCCAACACAACAAACAGGCCCAAAAAAGGGTTCCATCCCCATTTCCATTTCTTAGCCTTTGGCTCCATGCTACCAAACGTAGCATAATATTGAGATCGGCTCCTATTTTATTAGATCCCATAGATGATCTTAAGGTAAATAACTTTAAGGTCCCAACCAAGAGGATTAATAATTAAAAAGTCCCAAGGGACCTAAATGTGAGATATTGCATATATGCAATTACTACTTTACCCTATTGATAAAAAACACAACAAAGCCACCTCCTCACCGTCTTTTGAAAAATAATTGTTAGTGGTTCACCTTCATTGTTCCTTAGTTTTATAGCCACAAATATTTCACCTTTATTTTCCTTATTTTTATAAACCTTATGAAGCACAATCTCATCTACTAGAACGAGCTTCATTTTTCAACATTCCACATTTGTCTCCCTCACATGATTGTTCTCCTGCAAGGGTTGAAGAATGGCATATGTTTTTTGATCAACTTTTGGAGAATAGCAAAAGTAGCTTCTACACAAAAAATTGATTTTAGAGAATAGATTTTGAAGAATAGCTTAAAAAAGTAGAAATATAGTTTTTAGAAAAGCATGGTTTCAATCTCCAAACCATGTTTTTGTTGTCAAAATGGATTGTGGAGAAAAAAGAGAGTGATTTGGGTAACTCATACAAAATTATGGATGTGAGGTTTAAAAGTTATTTTGAAATTTGATGGGGTATTGGTTCAGTCCAAAACCATGGTTTCAAAAGAGATGCCAAGTGTAATATCAATTCTAGACCGCTTGATTACCTTCCAATGCTTTGAATTAGTTAACCAAGTGAAATTTTAAAACTTTGTTAAAATTACTGTTTATCGGTACTGTTCACTTAGTAAATTTCAGAATTTTAGTCAACTTTAAAAATTCAAAAGTAATTATAGATTGCTCAAGTTGTTCAAGTCTCTAATTGAAAATTGTTCAATTCCCTACAGGGGAAAAATATCCATTTGTCCACTTTATTGGCCCATTAATACAGAAAAATTAGTGAAAAACACTGTTCATTTGATATTTTTCATTTTTTTCAAAGTTTTTTCTTCTAATTTTGGACAACCATAACTTTTTGAACATAACTCCAAATTCAGCAAACTTTGGCTCTTTTTAAAGATTGTAATGTGAACTATTTTTCTAAAAAATTTCATATCAATTGGATTTCATTCTTTCAGTTTAACTGCTACTTGAACTTAGTGGTTTGATAAAGGTATTGGACCCTTTTTACCATTTTTAATATACTTAATTTCCATCTTACTAAGCATGCTTGTCATATCATAACTACTTGGCATTTCTAACATAATTACTTGTCATTATCCATAGGCCTAGGATTGTAGAGTTTCATCATACAATAATTCCAAAACATGACATAAAATAACATTTACAAACTTTGAACTTCATATTTATGCAGGTAATGTCATTTTGAGGTTAAGTCTCCCACCTTAGGCCTTTACTTCCTTGTTTTGCCTTTGCTTGAGTGTTAACCTAGATGGTTATGTTTTTGGGAGGGTAAGATTTTATAGGACTCTCCATAGCAAAATTACTATCACAAACATTAATATGTATAATCATTATTTAACTACAAGCTAGCTATGCATGAACATCTTTGCTAACACTTCAAAATTATTTTGCGCATAAGCATGACATGTCATAAACAACATCAAATACCACATATTTAGCAAATAACATGGCAACATTCATAAATAACAACCATTGGCAAAATTAATGTAAAAGATAGTAATTTTGCTACTTTAGACTATTAACTTCACACTTAGCTTGAATGACTTCCTTCTTGCCCTTTGGTAACTTTCCTTTGCAAATTAAACTCATACACATATCATAATGCATTTGGCATCAATAACAAGGCATAAACTATGCATTATAACATCATAAAACTTCCTAAAACCTCTCTTTAACCTTAAGAGCCCTAAAATCCTTAACTTTGTCAAAATTGATTTCAATGCTTCCAAAATTATTTTCTCACTTATAGCATACACAATTTTGCCTTCTAAATCTATTGGAAGCATAAAAAAATAAAAATAAAAAACCCACTCCTTTCCTTTGTTCTTGGTCTGGCCGATAATATGCAAAATGAGGAATAAATTAATTTTTCAAACTTTCTTTTCATACACATTTCCTAATTTTATCTTTAAACCAGTTTCCATGCATTATTTAACATAAAACCATTCCTCCACATGAAGACCAATTTTTTGCAGCACCTCGCAGGTTCAAGATGCCAAAAATTCATACACACATCAAAATCATCACAAAGCATCTCCCAATCAACTCCAAATTATGCATGGAGTTGTTTTCTACCATTTGTTTTTCTAAATCCCTTTCTTTCTCATTTTTCTCTCTCAAGACCAAAACTTCCAGCAGCAAAATCTCACCATAAATCATAAAACTAAAGCCATAGGATTGAGGACAAATGCTAGAAATCATGAAATAGGAGAGATTTCATGCATGAATCACCACTTACCTTGAATTTTTTGCTTGAAATCTCTTCCTTCTCTCCTCCTTGATGTCATGCCACTTCCTCTTCTTTCTCTTCACCTTGGCCGCCCTTGATGTGCAGAAATGGAGGAGGAAATGGCTGAATAAAAGGTTACACACATGTTAATTTATGTGGGACTCGTCTAGACAAATAAAATAACTTTATATTGATATATTATACCACTTGTTTGTGATATTTTGTCTCTTTTTTCTCTTGAAATAAGACCATTACAAGTGGTAAAACATGGATCCCTATTCTTAATTTACAAAACTTTAAGTTTTCATAAAACTACTTTATGACACCGGAAATACTTTTTGGGAAACCCTTGATCAATTGGTCAATTTAAGGTCATTAAAAATTTTCTAAATTCATCTAATACTTCCATGATTTTTCTTTCCTCAAATAGCTTTTTGGAATGTCTTTAATTAATTTTTAAAGAAAATCCTAATTCAAGGCTTTTCCATGCATTTTTCTTTCCGTTCTAATGAACTGCTTATGACATTCTCTTGGAAACAATTTTATAATTTTCTAAAAATTGATGAGATATCTTCCCTTACTTTGAAATCATATATTTAAAGCCCCTGGATATTTTAAATAATTATATTTTACTAATTATTTATTAAATAATCAAATATTAAATAACCTTCAAAATTGTTGTAAATGTTATTTTTATCATTCTAACCTGAACCAGGCCTCAATTGCTTATCAGTGAATTTTTCTCTATCTTTCAGTGCTTGGGGATATTTTCTAATATTTTGGTCAAAATTACCAAAATATCATTTGACTTTCCTCAAAGTTACCAAAATGCCACTGGTTTTCAAAAATGACAATTTGGTCCCAAAATTTCCAATTTACACTTTTGTCCCTAATTTAAAATAACACTTTGGTCATTTACCTTTTCAAAATGACACTGTAGTCCCTTATTTTTTCAAAATGACCATTTTACCTTTACTTTTCTACATTTGGTAAAATGACATTTTTACCTTTCCTTCCCCTTTCTCTCATCCTCCGGACCCTTAATTAATTTATAATCACTTATTTAATCGTTTTGTCTAGTTATTAAAAATTTGAATATTACACTAAGCATATACTCTTTGCTCCGTTTGGGTAAGCATTGTAGGTGTGGGTCTAAAATTAGGGTTTTCAGGAGTAAAAGCATGGTGGAGCTTATTAAACGTGTTTGGCTGTGCGTTATTTTAAAAAGCCTTGTACAAAAAAGCTCCTTCGAGTTGTGGTAAAAAAGAAAATCTCCCTCAAGCCACAAGTTGGATACTCTTACGTTGTCTCCATGTTTAAGCCAATCTACAGTTAAGAGCATTCTCCTCCCTCTCACGATGCTCCTCCCCTCCTCCACTTTCTGGATTTCCACCGGCATTCTACTCTGCGCAGGCATTTATCGAATGGCTTAGATTTGGTAGATGAGCAGCTCTTCTCCAAGCAGCTCATGCAGTGCTCCTCAACCCCTCAACTCTCTGCATTTCTGGTTGGCTTGAAATCTCAACTGGGTCATGGATCTGCTTGCTCAGTAGGCATACTCATCACCTCATCTCATCATTGGCTCTCTCAGGTCACAAGACTGAACATGTTCCGTGGTGGCAAGAGATCCCAACCCTATCGCCAATGCCAAAAATAGTCCCTCCCTTTCCCCTTCTATCTCTCATTTGCTTCACTTCCATCTTCCTCATCCTCTCCTAGTTCTGGAAGGCTTCTATTCATTCAGCATCAACTTCTCTTCATCACAGCTTCGACATCGCCAATGAGGAGTTGATAGAATCCTATCTTGTGTGAGAAAATATATGCAACATTGAGCTTTTGACACTTTAGTTGAGTATAATTGTGTTAATTAAAGGTTAAAAGTGTTAAAAAGTGATTTTGTGAATTAATTGATAAATTGAGATTTTTTATCACTGCTTAAAATTCCTTAAGTATCTATTATTTTTTATTACTTGGTATTACATTATATTTGGATTTAATATGCAGGTAAAAAATAAAAAGAAAAAGAAGGGCCACAAAAATTTAAAGACTTGAGAGAATTAAAAGTTGATAACAGCAAGACGAATGTGAAGGGAGCATTGCGTTTTGGCTTTTAGAGCAGCAGACAAGCAGGAACCAAATAGTGGCTCAAAAAGAGAACAAAAACGGAATCAGTTGGGAATCAGTTGGAAAGCAACTAAATGGATGAGCCAAAAGCAAATAGGAAACAGATTCTTTCGGGCTTCTAGAAGAAAGAGTTTTTCTTATTAATGTCGTGAAGCATTTGAGGGAGGAGACCAAGAAGTGATTGCATATTTTTTTATTCATATTCATTTTTTGTTTTCATTTGGTCATTTTTTACTCTTCCACTCACTCTTTTATGTGCTACCCGTGACCCCATTTTCAAGGCCCACACTCCACTTTTGTCTTTTACACATCACTCCATCTCACTTCTCATCCTCTTCCCTTGACCTCCACTTCACTCCATCTCACTTCTTCATCCCTTTCTAGATCCACCTCACTCTCACAATCTCATTTTTGACTTCATTTTCTCGCATCTTCCATTTTTTGACTTCTAGGAATTAAGACACCCAGAGCCTCGATTTAGTTAGGGAGTTTTCTTTGTATATCATGAATATTTTCATATATTCATATTCGATACATAAGCTTGAGAATGAGATTTCATACTCTGATTCAGTATTTTTCTTCTCATCATTGTACGCAACTTGACTGGATTATACTTGTTCAGAGACCATCTTCTTGATTTAGAGTAGCTTCATTTTAATCTTGACGTGATATTGTTCTAAATTAAATTGTTGTGGTTGAACATTTAAATGCTTATCTAGTTGTTAGATAATGTGACAAGATAAATGGTTCACTGATATAAAGAATTCATAAAATTAGAGGGCAATGAAGGCATAGTCTCAACTCTTAGGAAGCATATATTGATATTAGTTCAATCATTTTTAGTTTTCATAGTTATTCTTGAATTCAATAACAAATAGAAATTGGAATTAATAAATATATAGAATGTCCTTAAAGATTCAAGAGCTTATTGATAATTAATTTGTCATTTAAGAAATGGAAATCTAAGGAAAATAGCCATCAAGAGATCAACCCAGGGCCTGCATTATTATGCTACATAATTTCAGCAACCTAGTAAATTGATTTGCTCCAAACTACTGAACAAATCAAGAATCTCGAAGCACCATCTGGGTCGGGTGCTGCAGCTACTTCATGGATCTTGGGTCTACGAACTAAAGGCTGCAAGTGCGAGGTACGACCACATGTGCAAGGAGATTTTCAAGGGTTGGAATTGTAGGCTAGGCAACAAATCAAATGCCGGAGATATTGTCAAGTGGCGGTGGAAGCCTAACCACTGTGATCTTCCACAGTTTGACCCCGTTACGTTTCTTCAAGATTACAGAGATACCAGCATAGGTATTATACACTCATTTTCCTTTTTTTGTAGCTTCAACAGTGCATTTTTGCTTGAATTCATTTGCGTTTGATGAGCAACTTAGAAGTAGAAATCATGTTAGTCAAATGGTACATTACTTGGTTACTTGGCATCCCGTTGATCTGCATTGCCTGAGCATTCGCAAGAGGGAAGACAATAGTCCATTGGGTGTTAGAAAAGGCCCAAACAATTTTTTCCTTCAACAAGTTCTTTTCCCATGTGAACCTATCATCCACACAATCAAGTTCCAATATCAACAAATTGCCTCATGGAACTGGTGTTTGGAACCAAGCCCCCTCTTTTATCATTGCTATAAAGATAAGCATTAAAATCACCAATCTCTAGCCAAGGCCCGAATTGCCATGGCACTTTACGAAGCGTTTGACAAGGTTTAGCATATAGCACAAGTAAGCCATTCCCAATTACTATTTATCATGCGGATTCGAACTTGGAGAAGCTGAGTAGCAGATGAAACATACCGCATTGACAAATTTTCCTCATTCCATAGCAACCAGATTCCTCCAGCATAACCAATAGATTCCAATCTAATCCAATTACCAAATCCAAGTTTTTAAACTATTTTATTTGCTTTGGTACCACTAGCTCTTGTTTCAATTAGGATTAAAAGATCCACATGTTGACCCCACAAAAGATCTTACTCTTGCAGCATTAGTTTTTGAAACAGCTCCCCTACAATTCCAAATTTGGCAACAGCTTTTGGAATCATGGTTTTGACCCAAAACATGATTTTAAAAGTTGAGTATATAAACACGCCATTCACTTGTTGTCATGGGGGTATCATTATGTTCATCACATAGGAACGTATTTTTACTCTGATTATGGTTTGTTTTATAATAATAATAATAATAATATGTGTAGCATTAATATTTTTTATTAATCAATCTAACATAACAAGAACGGTGCTCCCCTGCCCTTATGCCCTACACATTCTAATCTAACATAGCTCATAACCTAATCAATCAAAACAAGTCAAATTTTTCAAACAAGAACACTCGCAAGACTATAATAATAGCACCAACTGAAAAGACCACTTTTAACTTGGGAAAGAGCAATATACTAAACTAACAAGTTTAATATAGATATGAGCAGCACACATCATTATCAAATTTAAATTGTCAACTCAATTTTGCACGGGGACCAAACCAAAATTTTCAAGTGCACAGATAGTGATTAAAAGAAATTAGAAGAAGGCCAACATGATTTCATATTCATTACTTGTGCAACTAACAATATCTTAAACCCAAAATGAAGTGGATAAATGAATCCAACAATATCTAGTGTGATAGTCATAATAGGAATACATTCAAAATTATTATTATTAATTAACAACTCCAATGAGGCAACATGCACGTTGAGCTCCTATTCATTTATAGACACGCCATCAATCAACACAGTGGAAGAATAAAGGTAAGATGTGGAATTGGAGATCAGGTGCTACTTTTGGCTAGCTATTATTGAAGCAAGCATATATGGAGAGTGGAGACTACAATATATCATCTATTAATTAAATTACAATAAGAAAGCAAGATGATCAGTGTGCAACTACTAATTATTCTTATTTTTTAGACAGATTATCTTAACATTTAATTTGCTTCTTCACTTGTTGGTTTCTTATTTTGTATGCATTCAGTCTTAATTACACAGTTAGAATGTTGTTCTTGCTATTAAATGTAATGTTACTATACATTTTATCTCTATTATTTTTTTAAAAAAAAAACTAATTTACTTAACTTATAAACTTACATATAATATAAGGTAATATATAAGTATTTTACGGACATTATGTCATACTTGTGATAATTATGTAATGTATCTAATTAACTTCTTTAATCCACCCAAATTAACTAAATAACTTTCATTTTATTTCAAAAATCTTGATCACTGGCCAACATTGATTCTCTCAAAATGAAAGGACGGATGGTAACAGATATAAAATTTTAAAAATTAAAAATAAGTGTTAACACTAACTAACCCTTATTTAATATATACGTGTGCGCGCGCATATAAAAGCAACTGAGTATATCATAAATATCATAATTTTGAATCAATTGAACCCTGGCCTGCCTGCTAATAAAGTAAGTAAATTATACAGCGAGTTTGGGTATGGATAAAACCAGGAAAATGGATCCAATCCACCGGTTGGGAGCGGGTTTTTGCAGCCCGAAAAAATGCTGGCTGTACAAGCCCAACCCCCATAACCCGCAGGTTGGCCTCCCTCCTATTTTTTTTTATTTTTTGTTTTTAAAAACTAATTTTTTAAGTAAATTTTTTACAATGTTAAATCTTCATAAACCACATAACACATGGTTGTATATACTTATTTCCATCTTATTGTTATCTATGTATCAAAATGAATATTTTTTAAAAAATGTTTAGGATTAAAATAAATAAAATTTATTAAATATATTATAATTGTTAAATAATATATGAAAATTTATTTCAAAAATGTTTTTTGAAGCAAATTAACTTCATATTAATTATTTTTGTAAATATTTATGTTTATTAAAATTTATAAAATATATTAAAAAAATTTTAGAAATAAAAAAATGGTGGGCTAGCGGCCCGTCATGACAAGCCCAGGTTGAAGTTTTCCCAGCCTGCTAAGATGCAGGCCACACAGACCCGCACTGTTTAGCCCGCAGGTTGAGGCGGGTTGACCCGCCAACCTGCAGGCTAGCCCATTTCTCGGCACTAGATATGAAAGGTATAGGCTTCCTATTAGGCCAGGTAGAAACACCTACATACAGTGTGAGACTTGTTAGTCATCTTAAACCTTTTAAGCAATGGGCCTTGAGCGTAGCCCAATTAGTGTGATTAGTTATAACTTGTTTGGGAACTCTCAAAAATATTTAAAAAATCATTTTCATATAAATTGAAATAAAACTCTTTTTATATATTTATCTTAAATTTTATAAAATTAGTTATAATAAATAAGGGGTAGGGACTTTAAATACGAGTATTGCACTCAGGAAACAAACTAGATTTGTGAGATTCACTCAGAATCGTCTCTATTCTCTCTAACTTTAACCCCTCTTTCTTTGCATATAAGCACTACAGTATGTACGGAGTTTGGTATTTATATTTATAATAAATAAATGAGAAGTAGAAGAACCTGTAGGAAATAAGAAATATAGGGCACGCTGTAACTGACCCTCCCATGAGGGCACACTCTTTCCTAGCTACAAGTGACTGATTTTGAAAGAAGCCAAGGATGATCCATATTAATTTGATTAAACTTGAGGAGGGTATTTATTAAAGTGATGATATATTTCAATTTATAAGATCTGAACTATTAAGATTTGATAATAAATGATCATACCTTCCTTTTTGTTTAACTAGCAATTTTTTTATAAAAAATTATTATTTAAAAATATAATAGTTAAAAATTACTTTTATTTTAGATTTTATAACCGTTAAAATAATTTTTTTTAATAAAAAAATAGAAAAATGAATTCTAGACCATTCAAATTTTAACAATCCAACTTCTATCAGTACACTAACCACTTTCGATTTCATCACTTAAACTGCATCACAGTGGCAGGAACGAACCCCACATGTCTTTGTGGGGACTGGGCAGAGCAGATTGTGGGGCCCATGCAGAAGCCGAGGGTGGAATCCTCACATTTTAATAGGCTTTTGTACCTAGCTGCAAACAGTAAAAGTTTTTCCTACATTTTTTAAAATATTTATTTATATATTATAATTAAACTCATTTTTTAAATAAATAAATTTAAAATTGTATTGAATTCGTTCACCTGAAGAATGAATTCAGTATATTTTCTCTAAACTTGTTCAACTGGTGAATGAGTTTGAAAAATAATTTTTTTTTTTTAGTATATCCCCCAACTCCCCTCCCCCAAACGTCCCCCCACCCCACCACCCTTTGAAAAAAAAAATTTATTATTTTTAAATCACACTCCCATTTTTTCAAAAAAATTTGTTATTATTTTTAAATTCTTCTTCTCACTTAAAAAAATTGTTATTATTTTAAAAATATCTTTAAATTAACCTTTCAGAAAAAATAAATCCCTAAACCTCTCCTCAATAAAAAAAAAGTTATTATTTTTTAAATCTTTTCAAACTATTCCTTTAAAAAAAATAAACACCTATAAATTATTTTGATAAAAAGACGAACGTGAAAAATAAAAAATATTGCATTTATAATTTATACACTCTCTCGTTTTTTTAAAATTAAAAAAGGTTAATAAATAAACTTCAAATTGAAAAATCACTTCCTTACTGATTTAATTTCTCATTCATCTCTTATTAGGTCTTCAACAATTAGATTAGTGAGGAATTAATGAGAGAGAAATGGTAAGTCCCCAAACTTGGGGGATATAACAAAAAAAATATTATTCTCCAAACTCATTTACAGCTAAATGAATTTGAAGAAAATGTACTGAACTCGTTCTTCAGATTTGAAGAAAATGTACTGAACTCGTTCTTCAGATGAATAAATTTAATATAATTTTAAATTCATTTATCTGAAGAATGAATTTAATTATAGTATATAAATAAATATTTTTAAAAGCGGAAAAACTTCTACTGCAACTGGGTACAAAAGCCCATTTTAATACGCTACCCGCCTTCCGTATCACTGCCATTACATCAATCATGATTCCCTCTCATCACCATATCCATTTATTTATTTCACCGCTCCCACCACGTGGCTCTCGCTTTTAAATTTTTATGCCCTTTTTTAACTTCTTCCAGGGAAAATTTTTCAGACGATTCCGATATGTTTAGTTACAATATTTGAAAAGTAATTTTATATAATCTAAAATTAATATGTGAGAAAATTTTATTTTAATTTATGTAAAAGTATTTTTTAAAAGTAATTGCCAAACACAGCCTTCACTAATGGCTTTAAGTCAAAGAATTGTTGAAAATAGATCAGAATGTAAAAAAGAGGAGAAGAAAAAAGAAATTTTTTTAATATAATTTGTTTGATAAGCATTGAAATAAAAAATGATTTAAAAAGAAAATTTTTGTTTCGTTAAATTAAAATAGTAATAAAGTAAATCAGAAATTTGTACTAAATGATTATATTACTCTATAAAATGGTGGTAAAGTAGAAAAAATTGAAATTTTATTTGTATTTTAAAGATAAATATATTTTTTACATTTTTTATTGGGTAATAGAAATTGGTTTCCCACCATTTTTTATGGGAAGAGATCTTTCTATAGATGAATAAAAATAACCTTTCGCATAAAATCATTTTCTATCTCTAAGTGACAGCTAAAGCGGAACAAAATGAAAAATAAAGTTTTTTTTATTAGCAGATTTTCTTTTATCTAAACCAGCTGTAACAATATTTTTCGACCATGGACAAGCAAACCGGATACGGAGAAAAATCAACAAGGAAAGGCTAGAGGGGTTTCCAGGTCCGTTGGAGCTCTGATCATACTGCTCGCACGCGTTTTGATGTTCTGCAGAAAAAGGTGAGGATTGCACGAATAAGGGCCCTGCGTACCAATGCAGGGAAAAAGGAGGAAAAGACAGTTAGCCAAGAAAAGGAGGCCCAACGTAAATTTCAACGGTCAAGTTAATGGGGGGAAAGAGAGAGAGAGAGAGAGAGTTTTGAAGTTAGGGGAAAAAGTGGGACCAAAAAAGGAGGTAAATAAGCATGGGAATTGTTTGAGTCAGAGGAGGCGAAAGGCAGCAATGAAACAACAAGGAAGTTACATTTTCTTTTCAATTATTAAAAGGGAAAAAATTGAGATACAGAGGGAAGGGAAGAAACGATCCCCTTGTTTTAAAACGCAATATAAATAGAAACCAACTAACTCACCCCATGTTCTACGCAAAACCCGTCGAGATTTAGGGGAATTGCGTCACCGGACAGGGTTGGCTCGCCGTCCGGCAGTGGCGATGCTGCTCCTCCGGTTTGGTCCCCCAAGTCCGTCATAACCCTCACTCTTGAATTTACATTCCCCCCCCCCCCCCCCCCCCCCCCCCCCCCC
>QFDD01001107.1:0-39622 GCA_006871305.1 Vachellia collinsii
TGTACACTTGCGGAGCATGATTAAACTTTGGTAACATCATATATATAATAAATCTCATGAACTAAATTGTAAAATGGCAAACATTATGGGTGTGCTTGGTTTGAAGGGAACGGATGGTAAGGGAGGGGATGGAGGGAAGGGTAAGGAATAACAACGAAGGGAATCACTTTATTTAGTTTGGTTGAAAGGGAGGTGAGTAAGGGTATTTTTAATGATCCCTTGTTTGATTTAAGAGGAAAAGAAGTGAAATGAATTGTAGTAAACCCTTACATATTAATTTATACTTTTTATTTATATTTTATATAAATTAATTTATACATAAACATAATTAATACATTAATATTTTTATTTATAATGAATGTAATATTATATTTTGTTGATCAAACCTGCGTACGTAGCATCAAATTAGTTAAAAAACTTCTTCGTAATAAAAAAAAAAAAACAGAGAAGCGAACAAGCACGAGGAAGCGAAATTGGAAGAAGGCAAAAGAGGCAAAGGGGAAGGAAGCAATCCCAATAACTTCTGACTTCTAGCAATTTAGAGTAAAGGCAAGCATCTAGTGCCTTGATTGGTTAATACCAAATTGGATTTTGTTCATAATTGCAGGATTTGATTAGTCTCCTCTCTGGTTTCCCCTGAGGTTGAACCCGATTAGGTATTAACAACTTAAGGCACTAGATGCTCGCCTTTACTCTGGAAAACAGAACACAGCCTTAGTGATGTTGAACTTAGAAGCTCACTTAATATAAATGCACATCTAGGAAGTTCAATTGCATTTTTTTTTAACTTTACTATTTACACTTTACAAAATGTAAATATACCATTGAGTTTACACAAAAATGCAAATATACAAAGTGGAAAATATGCAATTATATTCAATTGAGATTCCAAAATATGCAGGTGAGTTTCCACAAAGGTGCAAAATGCCAAATATGCAATTGAATTTCCTAAATATGCTTCCAAAAATGTGGAAATATCAAAGTGAAAAAATATGCAGCTGAGCTTCTACAAATGTATATGATGGCAAATATGAAACTGAGCTTCCCAAATATGTAAGTGAACTTCCATAAAGGTGTAAATGGCAAAATGAAAAAACATGCAACTAAGATTTCTACATATGCAACATGGCTTTCACAACATGAAAGTGAGTTTCCACAAAAGTGCAAAATGTCAAATATTCAACTGAGCTTCCCAAATATACAAATGAACTTCCACAAAGGTACAAATGTGCAAAGTGGAAAAATATGCAATTGAACTTCTTATAAATGCAATCGGGCTTTAAGAGTATTTTTATCTTTTCCTTTAAATGTTATATATCCATTTAGATCCTTTTTTGACCAGGTCCATATGGTCAATTAATTCTTCAATTGGGAATTTATCCCTAATTTTTCTAGTAAATAATATATTTAACTTTTTTATTTTAAAAAATTCAACTAACTTTTATATTAAAGTTCAGGGTACTAACTTTTAGGGACAATTCTAAATAAATTCAGTTGAAATACACAAATCCTAATTTAAACCTACACTTTTATCAAATCCCTAATAAGTCTTATAGGCCTTATTTATAATTTTTAAATTTCATAATTTTATAAATACACCCTCTTCGTTTTTCTCTTCTTCTTTTTTTGCTTAACCATTTTTCTCCTTACTATTTTTTCAACAAGATCTTTCCTTCTTACTTCATACCTTTCCTTTATTTTTTAATTTTCTAGAAAAGTGTGCATAGAATAATTATTCTTCACTATAATAATTACTAAAATGTTCAAATGCTTTTGTTGCTCATGTGTGATAAAATAGTAAAAAATTCATAACAAAATAGACAAATTAAAAAAATAGCAAGATACTAATTGTCGCTCAAAAAAATTTGTAAAACCTTTCATGGCAATTTTTTTGCAAAATTTAGAACAAAATAGCAATTTATAAGTTAAAGTAAAAGAAAAATTATCAAAATATATTCTCAATATTATTGAAAGTCAACTCAAAATTAAAAATTGATATCCTAATAATTCAATGAGACATAAATTTTGGCATTAGGATAAAGAAAATTAGTAATTAAAAAATTGTCACACACATACCTTCAAGTTTTGTTTTTAATGATAAAGGGGTATTATGGGCTTTTAATAACATTAAAAAATCTCTACTAAGGCCTATAAGCCTTATTAGAGATTTGATAAAAATGTAGGCTGATTTGTGCATTTCAACTGGATTTAATAAGGATTTTCCCTAACTTTTATAATTAACATATGAGAAAATGAATATTAATAAACTATAATGAAATTTACATTCAGGTTTTTTCCCATGTTCCGGCTTACGGGATCGTTCATGGTCTTTGTATAAAAAAGAGAAATTTATAATCTGTACTTCACCAAGAAAAACATGTGTATATAGAATCTCTATTGACCTGCTCATTATAGTTCATTGCGTACACACACTATGGTGTTCTTTGTGATCCTGTTGACTTAGTTACTTACAACGACAAATTGCTGCAATATTTCAAGAAACCGTGCCTGTGTGTGCGTAAAAAAGAAGTAACAAAGTCATATCCAAACTATTTAATGATAAATTGAATCTAGTTCATGGTCTATTTTAGCCATGTGGCCCTTCATGAATATATTGAAGCATATATGACCACAAAACAAGAGAATGATTGAAGGCAAATTAATAAAGAAAGGAACTTAAACAAAATTATCAGCAGCCGAAAATAATAAATATAACCCTGATCTTATTTCTTAGATGTACCCAGACTTTAATATTTTTTAGTGCAATTTTATCCCTCATGTTTTTAATTTAGTACAATTTCATCCCTCCCCTAACTCCATTAACTTTTAGCCAATTCTTTTAGAGAAAATTAATCTTTTAGTCTCCAACTTTTAATTCATTCATAATTCAGTCTCTAAAACTATTTTATAAAATCAAACTAATAAACACCGGCAAGAAAACAAAAGAAATCAAGCTAATAAAAAATGAGCTTCCAAGTCCCTTCAACAATTTTTTATGAGGTTTTTAGAAATTAAATTTATTTACAATAATTCATCTATTTAGGATTAGAAAGGCCACATCTTCTTTGAGAATTAGTTTAGGTTCAGAAAAATGAAAATTATTCATTGTATCAAAATTTTATAGAAACAACCTCTATTGTTTAATTTTTCATGAGAATTTCATAAATCAAATTAATTTTTCAATGAAACTATAGATTTGTTTAGATTAATTGTAGAGACTATTTTTTCAATGTAATTTACGGTCTGCAAGATAATTGTTTGAGAAGAATTTTATTTCAATTTTCATGAACGTACTTTTATAATAAAAACATGACATTCCATGGTAGAAGCATAACAAGGTGAGTATACTCCAGGGAACTTGATTTCTGTCTAGTACGGAATACCATGAAAATATATACAAAAATAAATGAATATCTATTTAATACTCACGGAGGATTAGTCCTTGGCCTATCGGGCTGGGGGATACCTTGGGTCACCAAAAAAAAAAACTAGATTGTAATAAAATGTATTATTTGAATTATTATTTTTTTTGCCAACGTAATATTTGAATTATGCATGATGGAACTCATTTTTTAGAGTGCATATAAATCAGAAAATTGATGAGACAAGTACAAAATGATTAATGCATAAATAAAAATGGATATGGACACATGGCCGACAAACCTTCCATTATCCATTTTACATATTAATAAAATTCAAGAGAAAGTGTTTAAAAAAGAAATTAAAGAAAAGAGAATGGGCAAATTGAATGGATTAATCGTTGGAACCCCAAAGTCATCAAACATAATATATTCTTTTAATGGAACAGCGTCTTCCCTCCACTTCTTTCCTCATTTTCTCGGTCAGGCTGAGGAGAGAAGAGAGAAAGGAAGCTTTCATGTAGAATTTCATGAATATATATATATATAGAGAGAGAGAGAGAGGACAGAAAAAAGTGAAAACTATAGCTATTTCCATCCGTTTTTCATCAAAATCACTTACTAAAAATCATTATCTAAATCAATCATCTAGAAAGGAGGATTTTGAAGAAAGAATCAAGATTCAGTCAAGGAAACGAAAAACCAAGGGTAGCAAGGAGTTATGTGTAATATCTAAATTTCCTGTATCATGAATATAAGGTTAAATTTATAAGTTAAGATTAGCTAAATGCCAAATAAAATAATAGAAAAACCAGTGGTAAAAGTGTAAATTTAAAAAAGTTTATAGAACCTAAGGTAATTTGGTAATTTTTATCAAAATATCAGAAAATTGCCTTAATAGAAATGAAGAGAATAATTCCCCAAAATATATTTAAGATAAAATTGAGGTTAAAGTGGCAGAAATGACCTTAAAATGAATTTCTAGTAGTTATTTAATATTTGGCTAATTAAGATCCAAAAATAATTATTTTTATTTAAATCAAAAAAGGTGAAAATATTGTTAAAAAAAATGTCTCACTTCTACCTTAGACAACTACAAAAGATTTTCATAGTTATTAGTTATTACCAGGATTTAATCTAAAATACTTAATAAAGGACAATTGTCCACTTAAAGCAGGAGCCTCAAAACATAATGAAGCAAACATAATGGGTTGTTTGGTACGCTAGAAGTCACTTCCAGGATTTTCATTGGTACACTGGAACTGAAGTTGGAGAATTGGAAGTGAAAGCCATATAATGGGTTGTTTGGTACACTGGAAGCCACTTCCATAGAAATGAGACTTCCATCAAAATGGGTTCCATAGATTCCATAGCTTACCCCATGGAACTGGTCTCACTTCCATGGAAGTGAAATTTTTTTCCTATTATACTCTTCAACGTTTTAAGACCCAGTTCCAGTTCTATTTCCACTTCAACTTCCACTTCCAATTCCACTTCCATTTCCAACAAAAACACTTCCATATACCAAACGGGGCAATATTCATTATATGAGTAAAGCAGACATTTAGCCTCCAAAAAAATGCTCCTTGTTTTAACATTCAAGTTATCATTTTCATCAAAATTTGAATGTTGAATACTAAAAGGTAACAAAGAGGTAATTGAACAAACCGAAAGAGTGCTGCATGACACATTTCAAACCATAAAAAGCAACTGATTTTGGAACCTGAAGTAAACTGTAATTTACCATAATTAGAGGAGCCGGTACATAAAAAAACAAAAGAAAAGGAAAAGTGCAACCAAATGACTAACACCTTGGTGCTAGGTTGTGCATAAAGTTTCTTGCTGCCAAGTGAATGCTTTCATTGGTTTTCATATGTATTATTAACTAATAGTTAATTACTAATTTGGAGATAAAAATGATTTCAAACATACAAATAATAATACTAAGCATTGCAGCTAATATTCAATATATGACATCTTGGGGGGCGGGGGGAACCGATTTTCGACTTTCAAATAGGCAGTTTCTATTTTGCTCCTTCAACAAGAGATGTTCTTTCAAATGAACCTTTTTAACTGGTTTGTTTAGAACACTTAACATCTGATTCAGCAAGATATGAGGAGTTCAGAGGACTGGTGCCGTCATTGCAAAAAAGTCCATGAAGCTTCAAGGCAAGTACTGATGGAGTTTTAACATTAGAATCTCCATCACAACTTGAATTATCTAATGTACAAGATGAAATTTTCTTTTAATTTAACAATTGAAGAGGCTGAGCACCTAACACTATTGCAACGAAAGGTGTCTCTTGCTAGCAATTGCGGGCCTGAGAGAGATTATTCTGGTACAGTGACGCATCTTATAAATAAAGTTAGAAAACAGATCACCCTATTTAAAGGTTTACGATTCAAGATATAAAAAAGGAGTTTGGCTTAAATGGGATGGCTCTGTACGACGGTTGGCTTAAAAAGGTCAATTACATTCAAGCTCGATAAATAAATTATTTTTTTTTCAAGCATTATTTTTTCTTCAAATTCCTTTCTATGTTTTCTTATTAGTTTTGAAAAAAATCCTTCTATATTCTAAATCAAACATTAATTCATTTTTTAAAACCTTATACCTTCTTAAGTTTTTATTTCCAAATTTTTTTCTTATTTTGATAATACATTGTTCCCATTTTTTCACTATTATAAACTTGTGACTGGATATAAGTGGATATCATGTGCATTAATCTTGTCTTTCTATTCCCCATTTCCACGTCAAAACAATTCATTTATATTCCCCATTTTTTCACTATTATAATATTATTTTTTGAATCGAAATAAAATAATATTATACATTGAAAAACAATTTTAATTGTGTTTTATTTTATTTTTTAAATTACATTTTGTTAGTTTTTTTTTTTTTTTTTCCGCCAACCCGTCATAACAAACTCAAATTGGCAAAATGCCAATCCGTAGGTTATGAATAGTTAACCCGCAGCTCACGAACTAACCCGTTTCCATTACTACTGATAAATGCTTTAAAGGTCAAATTTAGACTGCTTTAATAGATTTGACAAAACATTCTCAAACACATGAACTAATCATGAGCCGATTGCGTCACGCCCTCAATCGTACGTCATTTTGGTTTACGTCATACTGATGGCTCGGACTAAGGAAGCTCAGCGGGGCCCACGAAAACATCTCGAAAGGTTCCCAATTTACATGAACATGGATTTTTTTCCCACCAACTTTTCTTTTTCTTTTGTTTTTTTAAACTAGTTTTTTAAGGCTCTCTTCTAAACAAGAATGCTAGATACAGTTCATAATGCTGAACTATTTTTATATAATACCGTTTAATAAAGATTTGTCTACTAAGAAATGAAGGTCTTATTTAAATTAAGGTTTGCAAAAAATAACTTTTATCCCAACCAAGCACATTTTACACTTTAAAATTGGGCTAAAAGTTAATTAATTTAAACTAATTTATGTTTCTTACATGTATTTATGAGAAAAAAAGAGTTTGAATGTCTATTTGCCTTTTGTAACCTCAAAAGCTTCAAATTTTGAATTTAGCTCTAACTAAACTTTTGAGGTTAAAAAAAATTAGTTGACTCTAACTCAAGATTCAATCACATTTTTATGTTGTAATATAATTTTATAAAAAGCCAGTTTGATAAAAAAAGTTACTTAAATGATATTTTAAAATCTAATTTCCAAAAATATTAAAAAAAAAGACTACAACATAGAAAAAATTGCTTCAAATTTGAGGCTTTTTTCTTTTTTCTTTTTTTTAAAGAAAGTCCTAAACATGATTTTTTTTTATATTCCAACTCTCAAACAAACGCTGAATTACGAAAGTGTAATTTGTGCAAACCTTCCCTATTCTGCAAACCTTCCCTTTTTCCAACTGTGCTTACTCTTCCTTATTATTCATTATTACATCTTAATACCAATATACCTTTTTCTCCATCAATTGCTAACCTCTTCAACTCTGCATTTTCTTTCATTTTACGTTCTTTCTGCTTGTTTTTTTTAACTTGCTTTGTAAGGTCATTTCATAATATATATTCTAAATTAATAAATTTTATAACATGTAGAAAGTTTGAAAATTAAATATACTTTAAATTTATTTTTTGCTTGTATAAATTTTTTTTTAACAAATATAAATGCTTAAATAATTCTTATATTAGATAGGGATATTTTGGTCAAACCAAAAGCTTAAAAGTCAAACTTAATAGTCAGCTAGCATTTGGCGGGATGGAAATGGAATCTCAAATATAAAAGTGAAATTTGTGTAACATATATCTTAATTCCAATGGAGGTCTGCATAGGCTTTCAAAATAGAAGAGAGTTTGTGTAATTTAGGTAAACTATAGAGGTCGCTAGACTATCCTTCTCTTGAATTTATTTTGACCAGTATGCACTTATAAGATGAGTAAAATACTCTCACACCCATCAGTTTTACGTTAATTATAGAAACATTTCCTCTATTTTCAAAACCTAGATAAGCCTCCCTTGTTACACAAACCTCCCTCATATATTTAAGATTCTATTTCTATCCATCCCAACAGTTATTTAACTGTTAAGTTTGACTCTAGAACTTTCTTTTGGACCAAAATGCGCTTTTTAATAAAAGAACTATTTAAAAATATTATATATATTTTCCAAAAAATTATACAACCAACACATTAAAATACTTCCGATACGTACGCAAATTTTCAAACTTTCTTGTATGTTATAATTTTTTTAATTTTGAGATATTATAAAGTTAATAATTTTAAATTTTCATGATATTTATTGAAATTTATTTATTTTTGATACAATTGTGTTCTTTGTTTGTTGTGCTTGTTGTCGGTTGTGCTGGGCTTCTTTAGGTTGTGTGTGTTTATTTCCATAGTTTTTGTTCTGTGCATAAAGCATAAAGTCCAGTTTACTTGTATCGTTTCATCCTTTTTATTATAAATTGACTTTTATATAGAAAATCATAAATATTGTATTGTACCAAATAGGTTCATACACCTTTTCGTGTTCTTGCGAGAAAAGAAAAGCGGTGAAAAATATAAGTTGGAAATGAATTTCCATCAAGAGAGATACATATAAATTTAACGTATGAGATTCTCTTATTGCACGAAATTTATAGATTACATAAAATACATAAAACATATAAGGAGAATCACTTTAGGCCCCAACCAAGAGATTTTATTATCAAAAGGTCTCGTAACATATTCAAATAGTTATGAAGTCCTTGGAGACTTTGTAATAATCCAATTATGAATTTACCCTTATAGAAAGAAGGGAAAATGAAAATAAAAGATCAAGAGAAAAAGTATTTATTGTAAAGAATCATAAAAATGTTAATTATTAAAAATGACCAAACTTTAAAATAAAAATTTAAAATTACTAATTTAACATAACTAAACATTTTACATTATTTACTAAGTCACATATGTATTTTAAGAAATAACATAAATAGAATTACCCATAAATCATATATGATGTGATCGTATTTTTTATTGTTAATTTTTATTTTTCACCAATTTTTATATTCATATGATCAATATATCATTTCATTAATCAATATAACATCAAGTTGTTTAATTTATTTTATCAACACTAATTGAATTGAAATTTTTATAAAAATAAAAAATAACTTTATTTTATATCTTTTCATAATATGATAGATCATCTAGATATTTTTATTTTGTTAACATTACATTCATTTTTTAATTCAAATAAATTTCTTCTAAATTAAAAATAAATCATATAATCTTTCTTTGAATTACTTTAAACAGAGTACATTATATTTTTCCTTTCTAGACTTATATTTTTCCTTTCTAGACTTATATAACTTTTATTAATATTATATAATTTTATTTTTAGTTAAAGTTTGTGTTAAATTTAAAATAATAATATAATTTTGAAAAACTGAACAAATTGTAATTTTTCCAGTAAAAATTCAGAAACATTATGTTTAATTTAATTAAATTTAAGATTTTGTTCTAATGAATATTACTATGCGGATGTCTATATCTCATATTATTCCCAATTATTTTTATATCTCCTTATTATCTCATATAATTATTGATATTAAGTTTTCCTGATATTGTAAATCCATTCCTATAAATATAAGGTATTACATATATACTATAGACTTTGGAAATAATGAATAAGATCTCTCCATTCTATTTCTCCCTAATTTCTCATTTCTTATTTCTCTTATCTTCTTTTCAATTTCATAACACCAGAATCTTGTGTGAATATATATATGCTTTTCAAATTTGTTTCACGCATTCGCCCTTCTTTCTGCACTCTGTGCATGTGTGCTTGCTCTGTCTCTGGTGTACATATATGTGTACGCGCGCTTTTTCTCATCTTCAAGTTTGCTCAGCGGAATTAATGGCTACTCGCGGGAGGAGGAAAAGTTTTTTCAAAGCCTGCTGAACACAATCCATCCCCCGCCCCCCAAAACAAAAGTAAAAGAGATGCTTCATGAGAGGTTTACAAATTTTGGATTGAATCCTTCCATTTTGTTTCTGACCCAAAAAAAAAAAAACGCCGTGTTTTTTCATACTTGGATATTCGCGGCGGTAGCAAAATGTTGCTACAACAAAGAACAGCGTTATTATTCTCATCTGAAGGCGAAAATCCTCCCTCTTATTCCATATTATCAGAGAGATTGGATAATATATACACGTTATATATATATATATATAAATATATGGTGGTGGCATGCACGGAAACAAAAAGCAAAGGAGGGGATATATTTGGAAGCATTCCATTTTCTTTCGCTGCCTTTTGCATTAACATGGATAGCTCCAGCTATGAACCAGTGAGGCGGCTCCACGTGTCTCAATCGCGAGCGGACACGTCGGGGGTTTAAATGTATAAATGTCGCTGAGGAGCAGGGTGGTCCAATCGGCAGGAGCCCATTGTTAAAGGATTACGCAATTCAAAATAAGCATGTAAGAGGAGTTTTGTCTCGGTTTGTATGAAAGTAATTTTGAGCATTTAACAAATAAGCCCTAAGGCTCTTATTTTATACTCATTAGATTATGGGAATGAACCACAACTCAAACCTATATTGGTAGCAGCCAACCTAGAAATTACAAACATGTGTTAATTGTGAAGTGTCACACTTTCTGCAGGATACTTTTGTAATTTCGCATCATGGCGGATAGTTTCGTCTCGCTGCTCAGGCTGGAAGCAGAGAGCTTTGGCTATTAAAACAATGTAATAGTTCAGGGTTTTAACAATTATCTGGATTTGAATGTTTTGGTATCCAGAATCCTCACATTCCACTTTGTTTTCATATCCTCACAATAACTTAATTACCAAATTTTCTTATATTCCTTCCTTCATCCCAATATCAATATGCCTTCTTCTGCATCACGCACTACTCTCCTCAGCGCCTTGAGGTCTGCCATCAATCACGATCAGTAAGAGCAAGTCTTGTTTAAAGTTTCTTTCTTTCCTTACTTAATTATTCCACATCAATACTTTCTTACTCTTCTTGTACTTAATTTCCCTAAATTTATTACTTACCCATGGTCAATTAAACTTACTTAATACATTAATTTAACTCTGTTTTAATTTTTATGATCTTTCATGAAACTGCTTTACCTCTTGAGTTTAATTAATCTTCCCATTTTCCCCTTTTTGTTGTTGCTCATGTTGCGCGTTGATTTGTTTTTTCTGTGTTTAAAATTTAAATTGCACTGTTAATTATGACAAGAACATTATTATAATTCCGGTAACGAATAATATCCGTTCCATTTCCACCGGCCTTGGTAGCCACCATCTTTTTTATATATATAATTTTTGGACATTAATACAAAACAGTGTGTGTGTGTGTGTGTGTGTGTGTGTGTTCCTCCTCCAATATTACAACTGCTTCTTATCTTCTTCTTAACTCTTGTGGTGCATGCCTTATACATCAATTATCTCCCGCTTTCTTTTTCCTCTTTTCTATGAGAAAAAGTACAGATGAGTTGGCTCCATACTCATCAGGACCAAGTTTATTTGCATCCAGTAACCCAGTAAGAACAAGTTTATTGGAGGCGTTAGTGTTCTTAATTTTTTGACTCCATACTCATCATAATTTCTTCTTTTTATTGGACGCGTTTGTGTCGCAGAAGCACATAATAATTACCAGTAACCCAGTAAGAACAAGTTTATTTGCATCCACCTTTTGATTGCTGGTTAATTTTATTGATGCTAAATAAATATGCGGGTGTTTTAATCCAAGAGTTAACTTCTTCCGTGGAGAGGCTCTTTCCAAATTTATCACCACTGGAGCAAAACTCAGCTAAGGCCTAGATTTTTTTTCGCAACTAGAAGCATATATAGATGTATAGCAGTGTTATATCAGGTACTCTAACTTGTGCTGCACTAGTATCATTCCTTATCTTTGAGTTCTTCCCTTTCATCATCTGGGCCATATTTGTTGTTTCATATTTGAAGAACAGGGCAGCAATTCCTGCAAATGACAATGATTCTACTATAGATCACGGTGGCCCCACAACCTTTTGGACTGTGTGCAATACGTAATGTTGATTGTTGTATTGGGTATTTGCCTTTTTATCTTCTTATTGGGACATGAGTATCCTTTTGAGACTTGAAAATAAAGGTTTTTATTTCTAGAGAAGCCTAAGCGATTGGAGGTCATTGCACCGGATGTGTCACTTATAAGATTATGTGTATTATATGAAGATAATGTTTGACTTTATAATATTGATTTGTTTTCTCTTATACATTTTTTTCATAGCGGTAATTGTTGTTTTGTTTTACTTTGATTTTAATAATTAGTAGTATATGTTGAGGGGATAATTGGATATTCAAAATTATGCATATAACCAACAAGAATTAAGTATAGCAAAAATAATTAGTCACTCATAACATGACGAACTTTATATTTGTACTCAATAATATATTGTATAAGATTATCTCTAATAGAATAAAATGATAGCCGTCCTCAAGAAAGTAATGTGTGTGAATTTTCATGCAATAATTAAACACCCCCATGGGAAAAGCGGTGCAGTTTTCTTCTCAGCCATTAGATGAAATAATCATCCTCTATTTTTATTTTTTTTTAAATCTCCAGATATACGATCGATGGTCACTTTTATGGCGACAGTATATATATATATATATATAGACACACACATATATACTCGGATAAAACAATACATTTTCTAAAAAAGCATAATGAGAAATCCTTAAAATAAGTAAGTAAGATCGCAATGTTTTAAATTTTCAGAAATGAATTGTTTGTACTATTACTATTATTATTGGTAATTTCCCTTGGGCTTTTCTTTTCCGTGTCTTACGCACGTGAAGCAGTCAGGCTTGCGACGAGGAAGAAGCAGTTTTCGTCGATAGAAGGGGATGATGACTTTTATTAAGAACATGGTTTGGAATAGTTTTTGAAAAGTAATTATATATAATTCGAAATAAGTATATGAGAAAAGTTGTATCTCAACTTGCATGAAAGTGCTTTTAGAAGCATTTCTGAAAAGGAGTCAAACATGTTTTAAAAATATGTGCAATGACTTTCAGTGCCTTCTTGCATGTGCAATGAGCCAATGACTCTCTCTCTCTCTCTCTCTCTCTCTCTCTCTCACACACACACACACACACACACACACACACACCAAACTAGCTTGCATATTTACATCTAGAGGTATTTTTGTCATCATCGATTTACATTTTCTTTTTTTATTTCAAGAAGTTTATATGAATTGGGTTGGGGGACTCACTCACTCTAAGAGGGAAAGTTTTAGAGGCCTCACCTCTGCAGTTCCATACCATAAAATTCATAATTAAAATTTTTATAGGGGAAAGGAAACCACTTTTTTATTTTTTGATAAAGGACAAAATGATTTTAAGAAATCAAAGGATTACAACCCAAAACAGTTAAAGATAAAAGGAAAAACATCATACAGGGAATTAAAGTCTTCATTCATCACTACACTATAAGAGACGTTATTAAACAACTATAAAAAGAATATAATATCTAGAAGAATTATGTTGGATCCAGAAGCTTTGAAAGAGGTAATTGAAAGAGGCTTCCGGTGGAGACGCACAATTTTCAGATTACTCATTTGAGATTGGAGGAGTCCAGAGCTAACAATCCAACATAGAGAGGCTCTTAAACAGATAAAAACTTCACCATAGCAAGTAGAACCATTCCCGGTCTTCCTCATGATGATGCTCCATTGATCAGTTGCAGATCTGATTGTACAAGGAGATTGAATGATTTGAGGCGGGTCAACTAAAGGTGAATCCTTACAAAAAGACAAGTTGGTTGATGAGATAAATGCAAGAATTTCTTTAGCTACTATCAGAGGTTGGTCAATTTTTCCATGATGAAGAGCCTTGTTCCGTTTTAGCCAAATAAAATTGAGAAGAACAATTATTCCTTTGACCATATCTTTATGCCCATCTGTATTAAGATGAATGATTGATTCCTTAATCCATAGGCTAGAGGTAGTAAAATTTTGCGCAGGAGGCCTGATTGAGAAGCATCCAAACCAAATGGATTGAGCAAAAGGGCATAGGAAGAAAATATGATCCAAGGTTTCTTCACAAAGACAACCAAAAAGACATTGGCCTTGAAGATTCAAATGATGGTGTTGCAGGATATCAACAGCAGGAAGAGCTTTGTGAAGGAGTTTCCAAATGAATAATAAGCATTTATAAGGTAAATTGATTGCCCATAAAATTTTTCAGAAAGGATCAGACCTAGAGAAAAAATTAAGTTCATTACCCAGCAGTTTCTTGAAACCTTCTTTGACACTGTAATCACCTGAGTGATGACTAGACCAGAAAAACTTGTCCGCATTATTAAACAGGGAGATTGGGGTAGAGATGATTTCCCTGGTTATGTGAGGAGGATATAAAGAGTGGACTAGAGCAGAATTCCATCCAATAGGACTCCAGAGGCTTCTATTATGCATTAACAGATCAGCAACCGTTGAAAGGTTCAAAGAGTTATCCGATCTAGATTGCATAGGCCACCACAAAGGGTGGTCAAGGGCAATGACATTACCATTCCCAAGTTGCCATGTAAGATGAGAGGTAATTATTTCAGAAGACTCAAAAATACCCTTCCATAGCCAAGAGGAATTGTAAGGCTTTTTCAAATAAGTGTCAGAGCTGAAGTCAATATATTTGATCTTTAAATTGAGGAGAAGGGGGGAGAGTTCATCCGCATTGAAAATTCTCCATACCTGTTTGGCGAGTAATGCTTGATTGACTACTTTTGATGGTCTGATTCCAAGCCCACCATGACAAACAGGGAGGAATAGCTTTTCTTTTCGAGCAAGATGAATTTTTTTGTGATCCCCATTAGATCCCCAAAAGAAATTGAGGCAACATCCATCAACTTTATCATTGAGGGATTTTAACGCAAGAGAGAATGTGGATATTTGAAGTTGAGAGAACTGATTTAATTAGTGTTAACCTGCTTGCTTGAGAGAGCAGTCTTTCTTACCGCTGGGCATGTTGCAGCATTAAATCTGGTACATTTTGCAACCCAGCATCTTCAGTTTCTGTCGTTTCAAACCATTGATCACCTTGGTCACCACCATCCTTCTCCATTTGAATTTGTTGATGTTGTTGATTATTTAAGCCTGGAAGTTCCTCATTCAGCGCTCTTTCGCCATTGATTCCAACCGTAGAAGATGTCTGGCCCACTACCATATTCCTGGAACAATTCTGAGTAACAGGCCCATTTACCATGAGCCTATTACTTGGTTTTGGACCTCATTTTCGCTGAAAAGCTTGTAGCCCACTGTTTTGGTTATTTGTCACAGACCCAAAAATCATATGGTGGGCTCTAGTTGCTTGTTTCCTCTTCATGATAGGGACGGTTTGAATACCATCTACTAATATCACCGAAAACATTGTTACAATACTTTTTCGAGAAGGTTTTATTGAAAACGTGAGAAAACATAGGGAAAGCAACAAATATTTTTTAGTTTTAACTCTACGGCATAGAAGAAATAGGAAAGGGTCATATAAAACGATTTTGAATTTAAAACGAATCAGTAGACCTGGTCTACGAATCTATTCTAATTATCAACGAATTCCTAGAATTTTAGGAGGGATGGGGATTGTAATTCTTTCTACTTCTCGGGGTATAATGACAGATCGAGAGGCTAGATTAGAAAGAATCGGCGGAGAAATTTTATGTTATATATGGTAATCTTTCTGATATCTGAATTCTATGATAAACTTACATACATTTTTGTGAAAAAAGAGAGAGAAAAAGTGGGTTTCTAATATCACTCGACCATACATTAGTTAATACGGGAAAGGGGTTTTAACTGCAATAGAAATAAAATCATGAGGGTTTAATTACTAAATCACTTCCCAATGGTATGTTCCCGTTTCGTTCCTATAATGACAATAAGATTCTAGATAATGACAATATAGATTCTAGGTGGTCATGTTTCCGGAAGGATTCGACATAGTTTTATACGTATACTACCGGGAGATAAAGTAAAAAATAGAAGTAAATCATTTTGATTCAAGCGGAGGGTTATAGACTCCGGAACAAAAATTTGAATGATTATACTGTTTTTCAACTTCAACATTCTTTTTTTTTTTTATGGGGATACAATTAGAAGTTCAAAATTTCAGGAAACCCTATTCTCTTCCAATAAAAAAATTCGGAATTCAGTTAAGGAATAACAAATATGAAAATAAGGGCCTCTGTTCGTAAAATTTGTGAAAAATGTCGACTGATTCGTAGACGCGGACGAATTATAGTAATTTGTTCCAATCCAAGACATAAACAAAGACAAGGATAATCTTTCAAAAACAAAAAAAAGGGGGCTTGACCGGATGCACAAAAAAAAAATAGAAAGGATCTGCTTTTGACATGAAATGGATATATCCATATATCTCTGACTTATATTTATGAGATAATAAAATATGGGAAAACCTATACCAAAAATTGGTTCACGTAGAAATGGACGTATTGGTTCACGTAAGAATGCGCGTAAAATACCAAAGGGAGTTATTCATGTTCAAGCTAGTTTTAACAATACCATTGTGACTATTACAGATGTACGGGGTCAGGTGATTTCTTGGTCCTCCGCCGGTACTTGTGGATTCAAGGGTACAAGAAGGGGGACGCCTTTTGCCGCTCAAACCGCAGCAGGAACTGCTATTCGGACAGTAGCGGATCAAGGTATGCAACGAGCAGAAGTCATGATAAAAGGTCCCGGTCTCGGAAGAGATGCGGCATTAAGAGCTATTCGTAGAAGTGGTATACTATTAAGTTTCATACGGGATGTAACCCCTATGCCACATAATGGATGTAGGCCCCCTAAAAAAAGACGTGTGTAAAAGGATAAATAAACATTGAAGAGATTTCAAGAGAAATAAATAATTCAAATTCAAGGATTTGATCCAAATTGATTATTATGGTTCGAGAGAAAGTAAGAGCATCCACTCGGACATTGCAGTGGAAGTGTGTTGAATCAAGAGCAGACAGTAAGCGTCTTTATTATGGACGCTTTATTCTGTCTCCACTTAGGAAAGGTCAAGCCGACACAATAGGCATTGCGATGCGAAGAGCTTTGCTCGGAGAAATAGAGGGAACATGTATCACACGTGCAAAATCTGAGAAAATACCACATGAATATTCTACCATAGCGGGTATTCAAGAATCAGTACATGAAATTTTAATGAATTTGAAAAAAATTGTATTGAGAAGTAATCTCTATGGAACTCGGGACGCGTCTATTTGGGTCAAGGGTCCTGGATATGTAACTGCTCAAGACATAATTTTACCACCTTCTGTGGAAATCGTTGATAATACACAAGAACCGACTAACTAGTTTTTCAATACAAAGTGAAGCACTTGGGTCTTAGATTTTTAGCCCATTCTATTTTGGTTTGGTAGTTTAGTTCGATCGTGGAATTTCTTTTCTTCTGTATTTCCGGAATATGAGTGTGTGACTTGTTATAATTGATCCTATTGATAGTACAGAGAGTGAGTCTGTCATCTTGATAGAGATGGCACTACTATCTTGGGCCTTGTGATAACATTTCGTTGTTTGCTTCCTTTCTTTTTAATTCCATCCTCCTCTAGCCCAAAATTTGGGCTTGAGCCCACCTTATCTTCTTTTTCACTATTACCCTCATCCTTACCACTTAAATCCCTATCTTTGCGTTTAAGATAAGGTCCCGTGTAAGAGATTTTACGATTAAACAGTTTCATAAAATTGTGTATTTACTGTTAAATCCCGTTAACAATTTCACCCATTAAGATGGAATTATTAGTTACAACCCCATTTTAGTGCACTAACAACTCCACACGATTTGAAAATAATTACATGATTTTGTGAGACTATTTAATTATAAAATCTCTTACACATGATTTTATCATCATTTTCTCTTTATCTGTCATCTTGCGTTGTATCAAATTGCATATAGCTGCTACACTCACCTTTCTCAGTCCTACTTTTGTTGTGAACCTGAACCTTGGGGACCGAGAATAACCCTTCGTCCCTTCCTCGCTTACACCCATACTTTCTTCTCTCTTCCTCCATTATTTGGCAGGTTCTTTTTTGCAACAAAAATTTGTCTTCTCCGTATGAATTAGAAATGAAGTTGCTCATTTTTTAAAAAGTTCAATAATACTAACTCAAATCACTTGCTAATTGAAACACACAAAAGTGCACATCAAAGTTTCCAATGAGTAGGATACTTTTCCATATGGAGTGGGATACTATTTTATCCTTAACTATTAAATTAATGAGTGTAAGGGTTCGTCCCATAAATGTGATACTATTTTTATCCTACACTTGCATTCACTCGATTTCCTGCGATAAAAGAATTCAATTCAAGAATACTGACTCATAAATTGTGAATTTAGGACGAAAATAAACTGTTCAATTATATGTTGAATAATATCTCCTTTTTGGGATAAAGCTAGACAAGTATGGTTGAGTTAAATATTTGTATCACTATTTAGCTTTAGCACCTTAAGGTGTTGTTTCTTTCTATTTTTAAAATCAGTGTTTTTTTTATCAAAAATAGGAAAACACAAGAAATCTGTTTGGTGCTGTATTTTTAATAAGTTTTTTTTGTAAAAAAACATAAACTTGTTTTTAAAATCTAAAAAAAACAACTTTTAGTTTTTTTTGTTTTGTTTTTTGCACTTCTTAGTTTTTGTTTGGAGAATCCTTAATTTACCATTGGATGGGTTTTCTCTATTTAAGAATTTGAGCTATCATTGAAATTTCATCCTCCAATCTGGATATGTTTATTTTCAAACATAATTTTTTTTAAAAAAAATTATCCAAATATATTTTTTTTGTTTTTTCTTTTAAAAACAATTTTAAAATAGTAAAACAGAAAATAGAACAAACAGGCCCTAAGTTCCTAACCATAACTCAAGCACTACACTTCCCATTTTAGAATTTCACTGTATATATAATCTAACTGTTTTGGCTCTACTTAATTTTCATGAGGAATTCAATGGTAATCTCAGTTTATAAGAAAACTGGGTGCTTGGAATTGGAGGGTACGATTCCGTTTGGTCAGCAACCAGTGGCGTCCAATCAGAGTTACCGAGGGGCTGAGGGTCGGCCGAGGAGAGAGAATACGAAAATGTTACTGCTTTCAAACCCATATCTTTTTTGTCTATAAAATCGTGGAAGCTTGTTAGATGTCCTACCCTTAAATAGTGGGTGAGCCTAACTCCTTTTCTAAAATTTTATTATACAAAAAAGAAACTCATTTTCCAGACTTCAAAACAGAATCAAATAGTTTATATGATATTCTAATGGACTTTTGCTGGATTTATGATGGGGCCCACATGTCGTGTTCACTCTCCAATGAATCCAGCAAGTATGACTTTTGCTGCCCTTCACTTCAATAACTCTGACAAGTCGCATGATCAGTCCAATTCCATTCCCTTTCGCTTTTTTTATATTAAAAAAAAGGGCAGAAAATAATTAAGCCAAAACCCCACCTGTC
Source organism: Vachellia collinsii (assembly GCA_006871305.1). NCBI lineage: Eukaryota > Viridiplantae > Streptophyta > Magnoliopsida > Fabales > Fabaceae > Vachellia > Vachellia collinsii. The sequence continues at coordinate 19,332 of QFDD01001107.1, forward strand.
TCGTTCGTGTTCAAATCAAATGTAACATATAGAAAAATATGCCTAAGATTTGCTAACCCACTCCTTCTGAATAAGAAGAGTTAGACATCTAATTTAATTAGATTAAAAATTTTTTGTTGAGTTTGTTATTTGTAACAAATAGAAGTTGATTTAAATACATTACCCTTACATAGAAATCTCTTTAAGTGTATAATAGGATACTTTCATTTAGTTAAGAGTTGCGCTTCATGTTAGTACATTTCAAAACAAAATAATTTAGATAAAATATATATATATATCATATTTTTTAAAGTTGTGAGGTTTCAATAAATAATTAAAAATAAATAAATTAGATATTAGAATATATCTTAAAGCTTATTCTTTTAAAAAAAAAAGAAAATCATAGTCAGAATTTTAAAAATGTTAGACGTTAAACCTAATTATTTAAAATAAAAAAATAATAAAGAGAATGTGGATAAATAAGGAAAAAGAGTTTTTTCTCTATTGGTGGAGAGAAAATGGGGTGAGAGCCACACCCCATTTTTTCTCCAACTTTTTCTCCCTCCCATCTATGCAAGGGAAAACTCATTTCTCCCCAAATTTTCTTTCTTTCCTCCCTCATATTCTCTGAGCCTTCTATCTCAGCTGTCTTTAATTCATTAAACATACATGTTTTGATATCAGGATTTTAAAACCATATAATCATCAGGATTTGCATATCCAAAATATGTGTTTTATTTGCTAGGGACCGTACGTGGGGATATTTCAATTCAGTGAATACGAATCCCATTTCACAGCTGCCACCCATGCCTTTTTAGTGGTCTTTTAAAACACGAGCAACTTAATTTGCAATTCCTGTCTCAACTGAAATTAATAACCACAGTAAAGTATTGCTCATGAGTAAAAGAAAGACAATAGCTTGTTACCATTAATAGATATAACTAGGATATGATGGAACATAGATAAGAGTGAGTTGTTTTTTTTTTTTTTTGGGGAGGGGGGGGTTTCATTTGAATTAATAGATATAACGAGGATATATATAACCACAAATGCGTGGAATTGAGTCCTTATCGATAAAAGCAAAGTACGTGATATGGGTTTGATGCATGAATGAACCTCCACGTACGCTGAGCTATTTTCAACTCACTCTCACCCCGGGCCTAATACGCAACAAAATTCACTGCCTGGTTTTCATTGTCAAAAGAAAAATATTCACCACGACTATAGGCAAATAACTAATATTTTTATTATCATTATCTGAATACAAAATTAGCTTTTGACTCCCATTTTCACCTAACTTTCGTACAAAACATATTATTAGTTTCTCTTTAAATATTGACTTTAACTTACTCAAATTTAGTTGGCAAAAAAAAAAAACTTATTCAAAGGTTTCAGGTCATATAAACCCTTGTCGTATGCAGTCTAAAGCAGAATTAATAAAGAAATGAGAGTTGGTTGATGCTGAAAGCAAAAGACCAAAGAAAATGTGTGTGAATGAGGAGAAAGAAAATGACAGTGGTTCTTTTGCTTTTCAAGGCCTCTACCATTCAACGCCGTCCCAACTTGCAGCTGCGTAATTATTGGGTTTGTGAATTTAGGATGGGGAGGGGCTGTCCCAAAACATCACATCTTCCGATACTTATAATCATGAATAATATTATATCACATCATATTAACATCATTTTTCTAAAAAGAAAAATGGTAATGAAGTATTAATAATTTTCTCATTTGTCATAATGTAGCTTAATATCATTTTCCCAATATCAAATATGGCACGCATCTCCAGTAAATCTTTTCCTTATCAATATATATACTATAGTACAGTATAAAAGTCTATTTTTTATCAAATTAAAACTAATTTATTTGATTTATAACCTGATATATAATCAAATAATACATATAAATAAATATAAAGAAAATTATCACCATCAATGTGACTAATGGATCTGAAAAACAAGAATAGCCCACAAAATATTGACACACACCTTTGATTGGGTTATTATTATCGGGTGGATAATCAAGAAACCACTTGCCCATTTCTTCCTTATAGAGTTGAGACTATTTACCATCCCAATCAGCAACATTGTATGTGCAATATTTTATACTTGAGATCAAATGAAATATATATTGAAAAAAAATCTCATATATATGCACATGCGAAAAAATGGACCAAAAACATGATGCATGGTCTTCGTTTAGGGATTACTTTTGTTCATGAGTAAAAGTGGGTATATATAACAATATATAACAAAAGCAATTAGGAGATAGATTGGGGTTTCATTAGCTTGTATATGTGAATATTCTAATCTCTCACAATATGATTAAGTCTAGTGAAAGATGTTAATCCCTCATAATATTACAAATTAAGATTTACATATTCATTGTGAGATGTACTCCTGTTTAGTGTCTAATAATATTTTAAATATAATTATCTTCTGTAGGAAGATACAAAAGTTGTGGGAAAAAAATAAAGTGAAATTTGGTAGATACAAACATGAGGGATGATGGGGCAGACGTTGATGGTGGAATGTTGATTGTGAAGCATGTGGTGGAATGCTTCCAAATTGTAGAGCGCATTGCCTAAGTTAGCTTGTATGCATCAGCGTACCTAGGGTAGAGTAACGGGCGGGACGGGCTGGCCCGATGGCCAACCTGTGGCCCTCCCGTTTAATTTTAGACGGGCTCATGCCCGCTCGAACCCGTGGGCAGCCCGTTTGAGCCCATAATAAACGGGTTGCCCTTAAACCCACCGGGTTTAGGCCAGTTAATGTGGCAGCCTGATTTTCTTTTGCCTACCTTGTTTCAAGAAGTGCTTAAGATTAGTGGTTTGGTCATCAACAAAGAAAGCAGAGGTGGAGTATCTCATAAAACAACCAGCATCGTAAGTCTTTGCATTTGTGTTGGGAAGACAAATTTGGAATTTTTTAAGCTAGTATTCAAGCAATCCTGGCAGCCACTGCTCTGGTGGAGTTTCTTGCTTTACTCCCACACACAATGTTGTTGCCTGCGTCTGTGTTCTGGTCAAAGAAGCCACTGCTCTCGTACCTTACTATTCTGCGACTCCGAGGCCAAGGCATGACTGCACGAGCACGAGCTGGACAGCACAACACGAGCACTAGCACAATCAAGGAGGCAAGGATTGGACAGGGGTAGTAGCGAGGGCACGACACGACTCACAGTCTCACACGAGCACAAGAGATCGAGAAGAGATGGAGAGTTGGGGACTGCCGCTTGCGTCTCTGTACTGTACAGGGAAGGCTTTCATCAATCTCCACACTCCACTTCGGCACTTCCACTCTCCTGACTTCTTAACCTTTAGGTTTACACTGTTCAAAATTTAAAAAAAAAGAAAAAAAAAAGTAAACGGGCGGGTATGGGGAGCCCAAGGCTGTACCCGTAGCCCATCATGTTGAGTGGATCTCCCTACCCATTTAAGCTAGCCCGTTACGGGTTGCTTTTTGGCAGGCCCAAACGGGCAAAATTACTATCGAGCCCGAGCGGAAAAACAATAGCTTGTTCCTGATTAATAGATATAACTAGGACATGATGGAGCATAGAGAAGTGTGTTTGTTTGTGTGTGTGTGTGTGTTTTTTTTGGGGGGAGGGTTCATTTAAATTAATAGTACCAGTGATGGTAATATTCAATTGACCAAAAAAAAAAAGGCAATATTTAAATTAATTGAAGGAATATTCTCGAAACCAAAAAGGAAATAAGACGACCAATTTTAGTCCAATAATTGAGTAACTTTCAAATGCACGCTTGCATTTACTTACTCTATAAGCAAATTCATCTGAAATCCGAGGTCGCAATGACAAATATATCGGATTGGACGCCATTGGTCGCTGACGAAACGCCTTTGGTCGATTCCCTTTCAATTATTATCTTATCACCTTTGAAACGTGGCATCGATTTTCACCTTAAGGTAGTAAAGCTAATTAGCCATTACAAGTAGTTTACTCAACCATACTTGTCTAGCTCTATCCTAAAAAGGAGACATTATTCAACATTTAATCGAACGGTTTATTTTCATAAAGATAAGTACACATTTTATACTTAAATAGGTGTAAATTTTATATTTTTTTAACCGACTTTCTGCAAAATCTACACATAATATTTTTTTAATACTGTGTAGGGAGAAATTATAAAATAAGAACGGGGGAGGAAAGAAGAAAATCAGAAAAGAAATTGAGTGTGGTAGACTATTATATAATGAATTGGATTTGTCTATCTCCCCAAAATATATATAACCGGTACACATATATATACTAATAAATTAATAAACAAAATTACCTCTTATTAACATGTTTAATAAAAATTATTAATTAAAAATTCTTATATATATATTATAATAGACCATATAAATTGTATCTATACGTAAATAAAGAAGAGGGAAAACAACATCCAAATTGAAAATGGGTCCCTCGCACTGTGTAGGTACATGAACCCTTATGATTCCCTTGTCACATGGGTCTCCTTTCGGTAAATATATATCCTTATGATTCCCTTGTCACATGGGTCTCCTTTCGGTAAATATATATATATATATAGACACACACACACACACACGAAGAGTCCAACATGTTCAACCAGGTAAAGAAAAAAAATCATGCACTGTGCAAACATAAATAAAAATGGTTTATGGAGAACATTATCTCACAGGCAACAGTTGCCACAGCACAATGCAAGGAAAACACGTCAACAAGAATGAGAAAAAAATGAAAATGGTAGGATTTATGTTTATTTCATTAAAAAGGGCACTATTATCAATATTAAAAATTATAATGATAATTATATCTTTTCACATGGATTACAAGATGTCCATATTCTCATTCATCAGTTGTAGCTATGTATCCGGATGCATCAATATGATGTAATTAGGATTATAAAATGTAATGCCTTTTACATTATATAAGCGTAACCAAATGTTGTAATCAATCCATTATATTAAAATTAAATGTAATCCTTTTTTATGGAATTGAACCAATTTTTTCTGTATAGTAAAGCCAACTATTTGAAGTTAGACTGCATGGTCCCAAGAAAGAGATTGCATGTTTCTATAGGAAAATACACCTATCCCCTTCTCACTCCACCAAGAAAACCCATCCAAACATGGTCCCAATAAAGAACATGCATGTTTGTGGGAGAATGGGAAGAAGTAAAAGTGGCACTTATGCCCCGTTTGTTACAAGGACGTGGTTTTGTTAGAAATGGAAGTGGAAGTGGAACTGGAACTGGAATTGATACTAGAAGTGAGTTTTGAACATGTTTGATATGATGGAAGAAAATATGAAGGATATAATAGGAAGAAATTATCACTTCCATGGAAGTGAGACTAGTTCCATAGGGTAAGCCATGGAACCCATGGAATCCAAAATGGTGGAAGTGTCATTTCCATGGAAGTGGTTTCAAGTGCATCAAACAATCCATTCTGTGGATTCCGCTTCCACTTCCACTTCTCTAGCCTTAGTTCCAGTGTACCAAACGAGAGCTTCCTCTACGAGTATACTCTTTTTTGTCTTTTAAAAATGTCTTTGGACCTTGTGCAACGCTATTGAAGCCCATTGATTTCATTCATTTCTTCTAATGGCTGAGAAGAAAAGTGCACCACATTTCCCATGGGACGTTTTAGTTATTGCGTGAAAATTCACGCACACGTTACTTTTTTAAATACACCTACTATCTTCTATTCAAGGTATCATCAGGTAATTTATATTATATTATGAGGGATAAATCGTTTCTGTTAAATTTAATTCTTATTGCTTATATGCACAATTTTGAATATTCAATTATGCCCTCAAGATATACTACTAATTATTAAAACCAAGGTAAAACAAAAAAAAACAATTACCGTGTATGAAAAAAAAATGTATAAGAGAAAACAAATCAATATGATAAAGGCAAACATTATCTTAATATAATAGACATAATCTTAGTCACACATCCGGTGCAATGACCTCCAAACGCATAGGCTTCTCTAGAGATAGAAACCTTTATTTTCAATTCTCAATAATAGAAAAGGATACTCATGCCCACAATAAAAAAAACATTAAAAGGCAAGTACCCAATGCAACAAACAGCATTATATAATGCCCACAGTCCAAAAGCGCAATCCTGGAACAGTACTACATATAGCGTGAAGCATATATCCAATCTATATGAAAACCTTCATAGAAAATTGACAAAAAAAAAAACAGAGAGAGAAATCAATGTGTTGGAATTACAAATCCAAGCTATTTTGATGGAAATCATTTCCATCAATTTTGGTGGAAATTATTTCCACGTGGAAATGATTTCCATGATCAATTCTTTGTACCAAACATGCAATCACATAGAATTCAATTCCATTTCCATTTCCATGCCTTCAATTCCTATATACCAAACGTGCCCTAAAGGTATGTCATGTTATGAGAGATTAATCATTTTTGTTAGAGTTAATACTTGTTTGTTGTATGCATAATTTTGAATATCCAATTATCCCCTCAAGATATACTACTAATTATAAAACCAAAGTTAAATCAAAAAACAATTACCGTGTATGAAAAACATGTATAAAAGAAAACAAATCAATATTATAAAGTCAAACATTATCTTAATATAATAAACAGAATCTTATAAGTTACACACCAGGTTCAATGACATCCAAACGCAAAGGATACTCATGTCCCAATAAAATAAAAAGGCAAATACCCAATACAAACAATATTATATATTGCATACAGTCCAAAGGCCCAATCCTCCAAAAGTACTATATATAACATAAACATTGGTACCATGTATCTTATGTTCTTCTTATTTAGACTCTTAGGCAGTTGTGAGGCCACCATCTGTTGTTGAATCATTGTCGTTTTCTGGAATTGCTGCTAATTTGTTCTTCAAATATGAAACAACACATGTGGCCCAGATGAGGAACACATAGATTGAAGTCTCACGAGGAGAGATAAGGAATGATACTAGTACAGCACAAGCCAGAGAACCTGATATAACGTCACCTGTACATCTATAGATACTTCTACTTGCAAACAAAATCCAGGCCCTCGCTGAATTTTCCTCTAATGGTGATGAATTTGGGAAGACCCTTTCCACAAAAGAAGTTAACTCTTCAATTAAATCACCAAAAACTTCATGTCGAGGAATGAACCTGCATATTTAATTAGTATCAATAAAATTAACCAACAATCCATAGGTGGATGCAAATAAACTTATTCTTACTGGGTTACCGGTGATTATTTATGCGCTTTTGCCACAGAAACGCCCAACTGTATATATGTCGCAGGTTGAATGGGTTAAGATGGCAAAAACAAAGAAAAACAACCAAAAAAGATTGGCTTGGTTTTGATTGATTTAAAGTTCCGATATGAGGAACTTATTATAATAAATATTCTATATGCAGCTGATAAAATGGATTGGACTTGTCAAATAATGATGGGTTCGAATTGTTAAAATAGCAACCCGCTAGCCCGTCCCACCCAACATGTGGGCGGAAATGGAACGAATATTATTCGTTACCAGAATTATAATAATGTTCTTGTCATAAATAACAGTACAATCTAAATTATAAGCGGAGAAAAAACAAATCGCCATGCAACATTAGCAACAGCAAAGAGGGGAAAATGGGAAGATTAATTAAACTCAAGAGTTAAAGCAGTTTCATGAAAGATCATAAAAATTAAAACAGAGTTAAATTAATGTGCAATAATTAAGTAAGTTTTATTGACTATGGATAAGTAATAAATTTAGGAAAATTAAGTACAAGAAGAGTAAGAAAGAACTGATGTGAAATAATTAAATAAAAAATTAAAAGAGTTAAACTGATGTAAATCTTAATAAACATAACTCTTAATAGTTATATAAGGAATGATAGTTTTAATTTAAGAGAAGATTATAGCTTATCGTAGACACGGATATATATATATATATATATTCAGACTATAGATTAACAAATTAAAATTTAAATATATTTATTTGGGTAATTACATACTCTAGAACTTAAAAAACGGATTAATCAGTTTAGATTACTTTTGTCAATTGGTATTTTTAACACATTAGAATTAATATTTTGATTCATTTAAATTTATATTTTCATTATTTTTATTTTCATTTGCTTAACTTAAATAAAAGTTAAATTTCCAGTGCCTAATTACTGGTCAAATTTAGTCTATGTGGAATTGATTTTGATCTACTGTATCCTATTTTCGTGATTTGTACATTAACATAACATAATTAAACTTTGGTAGCATCATGTATATAATAAATGTTATAGACTAAATTGTAGAATGGTTAACAATACAGGAATGAGTTGGTTAAAGTTCAAATAGTGAGTTACAATCAAATCAAAACTATAAGGATTGAATTGTACCGAATTAAAATATAAGAACTGAGTTAGAATCAAATTAAAGCTATAGGACAAAAAAAATAATTTTCCCCTTTCAAATTTGACTTATGACTTAAGGCCGGAGATTTTCATGTAACTATAAAAAAAAAAAAAAAAAAAACCTTGTTCTTACAAGTGGAAGAGGAGAGTAATTAAAATTCACATGGTTAAGAAGAAAGCTAAGTAAGATTCAGACATCCGAAGGAGGAGTGAAAAGAGACACACACGCACTGACCTTAAGAGATGTGCATTCATGGATGGAAACTGAAAAGAAGGCATTATCTCACATATGGCGTAGGCATAGATAATGATGAGTATCACTATCGGCAATATGGTAAGAGCCCAGCTGAATATTGCAGAGCTTGCCTCAAATAGTGATGAATCTGGTAAGAGCGCTCCAACGATAGTAAATAGTATTAAGATTAAAACCCGAAGCGCTGCATATTGACGACTAAACCTGCGTAGTTAGCATCAAATTGGTTAGAAACTTCTTCGTTAATAACACACGCAAACACACACAAAACAGAGAAGCGAACAAGCGCGAGGAAGAGAAATTAGAAGAAGGCAAAGGAGGCTAAGGTCATGAAGGCAGCAATCCCAATAACTTCTGATTTCTAGCAATTAAGAATAAAGGCAAGCATCTAGTGCCTTAAGTGGTTAATAGCTAATTGGATTTTGTTCATAATTGCGGGATTTGATTAGTCTCCTCTCTCTGGTTTCCCCTGAGGCTGAACCCCTTTCTGCAATACTTCACTATGGCAGTGGTGAACCTTTGATCGCCAAAATTGTCACCTTCCTCTCTTTCTTTCCCTTAACGTCTCCACTTCACTATGGCATGTGGTGAACCTTTGATCGCTTTCTGGACTACTTTTGGTTCACACCCATTTGGACTACTTTATGTATAATTGGTTAATACCTATTTGGACTCCTTTTGGTGATCTTTTCTTCAAATGTGTAACTATAATTCAATTTCTTCTGTTCACCACATGTCATGGTGTGATTTCCCACCCCTCGGGCGGTATCAAAAATTCAAAAGCCAGCAGGTCACAGGAAAAACTTCTACAGTTACCACTATACACAGATCCTCAAAAGGAGAGTTAAAGAAAACGATCGAGAACAAGAGAGAGATGTGTTGGGTTGATGTGAGAGTACTGGTTAGCTTCACGCTCTCTCCACCTGGCACCTCCGTTTCACCTACCGCTGCGTCGTCTTTGACAATGTCTTCGATATAGGAATTGGAGCCGCCGGCGATGCTGGGGTGGCGATCCTGATGGACGATGGAATCAATGGCGGAGGAGGCGTGGCGGGTGGCGAGGTCCTGGTAGACTTGCATTTTGTCTGAGTTGACGATCTCAGACGGAGGGAAGCAGGTCGCGTGGTCGATTGCCATCTTGGACTTGCCGGTGCTTGTGGCGCCTATGACGACGACCATGCCTTTTGAGGGGTGGCGGATTACATTGATTTGATCCGGATCACAATCATATTCCCTATACTCCAGACTTCTAGAGTTACCACTAAACAGAGACCCTCAAAAGGAGAGTTAAAGAAAACATGTCTTCCATTGGAAAGAAAATCTACACACTACTCTTTGTCAATAGTACAGAAAAGCCCGATATATCAGAAACCTAATTTGCACAATCAGAGTCCCTAACTAACACGACTCACTCCCCCACTTGAGAAGAAGAAAGAAAGGGGTTCAGCGTCAGGAGAAACCAGAGAGGAGACTAATCAAATACCGCAATTTTGGACACAATCCAATTAGGTATTAACCATTTAAGGCAGTAGATACTTGCCATTACTCTTAATTGCTAGAAAACAGAACACAGCCTTAGTGATGTTGAACTTAGACTGGGGCGCCCCCACACACACACATATTAAAGCAGAAATGCTCAGAAAACTACAGAATTGAGGCATATTAAGATAGAAAGAAAGGAACTTTAAACCACAAGACTTGCACTTACTGGTCGAGATTGATGGCAGAACTCAAGGCGCTGAGGAGAGTAATTTGTGATGTAGAAGAAGGCATGTTGATATTGAGATGGAGGAAGGAATGCAGGAAAATATGGTAATTAAGTTCTTGTATGTGCCTCTTCTTCCACCACGTTTCTGCCACCTCGTTTTCGCAACTTAAGAATGCAGCTGCACGAGCTCCTCTTCGTTTTCATTTGCGCGCGCGCACACACACACACATATATATATTTGAGCTCTGAAGTGAAAGACCATTGGCTGGTTTTCGTGACTGATGTCATGGGGGATATGCACCATTTGTCCAAGATTTGCGGCTAGGTTCTCTAGTCTTTTATCTTTATGATTAATTAATTGACAACTATTTTATTTGTAGCTTGTGTGTACACCATCACATCACGTTGACATACTTCCGACATTTTTTCACCTTTCATTTGCCAATCCCATGAGCTTTTCTTCATGTTTTTCAACATCACACCTTTTTATTCAGTCAAAAGTGAAACCTTCTGGAGACAACTCTCCATTTTCATCTCTATAAACAAGGGCACCAACAATGATTTTCATCTCGTTTGATTGAAGTAGTATATATGGTTGGAAGTAATTGTTCGTGCCCTTGTTTATAGAGATGAAAATGGAGAGTTGTCACCAGAAAGTTCACTGAGTGAGAATAAAAGTCTGAAGAGAGAGATGTTGAAAAAAATGAAGAAGAGCTGAAGGGATTGGAAAATGAAAGGTAAAAAAGGTGGGAAGTATGTTAACGTGATGTGATGGTCTCACAACAAATTTTAAAGCCATGTTCACTGTTAAATCTTGTTTATTACTTATCCATTTCAAGCAATGCATGCTGGAGATATTATTTTTTGATTTAGTTAAAAAAAAAAATCACAACTCTTCATGCTTCATTCATCATTAAAAAAAAAAAACAGAGCAACTTTTAATACAGAACCAGTCTACTAACACGGACGACCAAGTTCAACCTAGTTCAGGTATGTTCCTCACAAGATCGAGTCGATCCCCACAGCAAGAAGCTTAGCCCAGTCCTTTTCCAGATGACAAAGCAAAGTCGCTAGAGAACAAATGTGATATGATGGCCTCACGACGAATTTTTATTTGGTCTCACAACCAATTCTGTATGTTAACTTGATGTGATGGTCTCACAACTAATTTTAACAAGTTGGAAGGTATGTTAACGTGATGTGATGGCCCAACAGCCAATTTTAAATTCTTCCCTCTTTCCCACTTTCAACCTTTTTTTCCTTTTCATTTTCCAATCTCTTCAGCTTTTCTTCATTTTTTTAAACCCTGTCTTCAGACTTTCTTTAACATTGCAAACTTTCTGGCTACAACTCTCCATTTTGATCACTATAAACAAGGGCACGAACAATTACTTCCAACCATACTTACTTCAACGTAACAAGCTAAACAGAGGCGAAAAAAATTCCTTCCAACCTTACTTCTTCAATTGAACAATAATAGAAAATCAATTATAAATAGAGGCACTAACAATTCCTCCCATCCATACTCCTTCTATCGAACAAAAAATAAGCACAAGAGTAACATCCCAATTTTTTTTTAAATCCAAGGATTATTATTCGGTAAACATGATTTTGGTTCCAATGATCCATTTTGGAGGTTCTTCTGTGGTCTATTCCTCTTCCACCTCCAGCCAAATACTTGCTTTCAATAAGGAGAATACACATTATACAAGTTGGGGCTCTTTTTTTTTTGCCCCCTCTATGATATTCGGTGTCGTGAGAAAATTGATTTGCTCGTGTCCTTCTGTGTCTGCCTAATCACTCATCACCACTAATTCCCATGTATTTCACTCTCTCCCCACAACTCTCTAATAGGTGCCTCCATCATGCCAATAATCATTTCTCATTTAATTTGCCTTTGTTGCCTTGCAGAGATAGGAAGGAGTCAAGGTGTAATATATTATTGTCAATAGTCATTAATCTTCCCTTGCTTTTTTGGACTCATCTAGTGTCCCGCTTCATTATTACTAGACAAAAACATTCAAACTGTAAGCTCTAAGAAAGCATCTAAAGCTAGATATGGCATCAACATCTATATTCTGGAAATGACAAGTTAAAAAGAAGGTAATGACAAGTTATGAAAATCTGAATGACAAGTTATGGGGTAGACATGTGCACAAACAAAAGAATTGGTCAATTAGGGTCTGATTTAAAACACACACATCATACTGTATACGCACAAATTTATTTCTAATACAGTAAAGCAACAAACTGCATAATATTTGTTTGCCACAATCGAAAGTTAAATCAGATTTGGGGAATTGAGTCTACCGAACTACATTTACAATTGATATTAACATCAATGATTTTTTTTTTTGCCAATTAACATCAATGAATTAACCGCATGAATTATCAACCAATAAATGCCTCATCTGGGACAGTCTAATCCTGGGTCTGAGACTCCTTTGTCCCATCTTTGACGTCTACATTAATTATTAACCAACTAGACTTAACCTCGTACGATATATGAAAAATGATAGTATGTGTGATATTGTAACATATTCTATGGGTTGTCTAAAATAAATTAATAAAATATTAAATATTATGATCATAATTATATTTTGTACTCTCGTTTGAGTTTTTTTTTTTTTAAATCCCTACTCATATTCTAAGAAAATTCCATCCCAAGAAGAAATAATTTTAAAATATAACATAAGATTTTTTTAATTTTTCATCCAAACCATTTAAAATTTGAGTGATTAAAAGTATGGTTCCATTTAAACCCTACGATGAAACACAGCTATATAAAAAAAAGAAGACGACAACAACAAATACTCCCCCTTGTTTTTCATGAAAAAGTCATCCATACAAAAAAAAAAAAATCATTTTTTGCTGTCTATTTTTAAAAATAGATTTTTATGTCATGATATTATATGTTGTTTTTAATAATATAAAAATATTGAATATTGAATTTGTAAGAATATAAAAATTGATTTTACATCATTTCCCTTGTATGTTCGTATCTAGTTCTTAAAGGCTTTTGTTTAATTTGATTAATAATTGATTTGATATAAATGATTTAATACTGCACTAAAAATCAAATTTGAATGTGAGCATAAAATTTGGAGTAATAATAAATAAATAGAGTTAACCATGTACAATGCATATGACCTTATAGAATTTACTTTTGTACCTTTCATATAAATAAATAAATTTAGAGGAACAATAAATAAAATTTAATGTTTTAGAGGAATATAATAATAAAAATAGAGTTACTAATGTTTTAAATTTGTACCTTTCAGGAATTTATTTTTGATAAAATTTATTTTATGCATTGTAATTTATTTTTTAAAATTAAATATTATATAAAAATCTTATATATGTTATTATTTCTTGTTTGTGGTGTAGAGGGAAAAAGTTGAAGAAGATCAATGTGAACTATTTAAAACTTGAGAGGAAAGCAAGAGTTTGGGAAAAGGAGGGAGTGAGTCATGGGAAAATTGAGAGGAAAATGATGGGATATATATAGTTGCAATAAATAAGAATGTAATTGAACAATAAAAAAAGCAATATCTGACCAATAAAAACAATAACTTATCAATAAAGTTATGAAAACGCACATCAGAAAAATCAGTTGATAACTATATGATGCTTACCACAAATATTATAATAAAACTTTGATGGTTGCGCCTAAAAAGAAGAGAAGGGAGGAGTGTGTGGTGCATTGACCCAATCCCCCTCCTTCTCCTTTCTTTTCTATTCCCATGCTCATATCTATACTTCATTTCCAAAATTAAATATACAATCGCTTTATTCTTTAATATTATTCCTTATCCTTGTAATTAACAATATAAAATTAGCAACGAATTCTGTCCATTAGAACATAGACATAAAATTCCTCTTTCTTACCCATATTGATCAAGAAGACTAACATGACCAATTAATAATTATAAAGATCTAACCTTTTGTCGTTAAACTCAAACACCGTTACTTTTCTATCTTGTGCTTTTCTTTGAAAAATAAATTATAATTCGCTAAGTAGTAAGAAAGAGTAATTCACTAGATTTGTGGCAGTCTCGTTGACAAGAGAAAAACAATCTACAATCTGTTATAAATAATATTCCGTGGCGCCCCTATTTAACAATATTATTATTGGAAACATATCACAAAAAAAAAAGTAAAAAAATGCAACGCTCTAGAAACTTTTTTGGTTTTTTACTAGTTAACTTGCGACTGGATATAAGTGGATATCATGTGCATTCTTGTGTTTTCCATTTCCTATTTCCACGTCAAAGCAATCATTATACTTAAGACGTCCTTATGGTCTTTCTTTTCTTTGGTCCCTTTTTTTTTTTAATTTCACACACCCTATACCATCATTAAAGTGGGTTGGGGACAAAAAAATAAGTTTCAAGTTCAAATAATCTCATGCTGAATTTTTTTAAAAAAATTATTCTAAGATCATAAAGATTAAATCCTATAATCGTCCAAAAAAATTGATACGTGACTTCTTTTTTGTTCTTTGACAGTCACTAATATGTTTTCACTAAGTTGTTTCTTAATTTTGTGCATTAGTAGTCCAATTTCAGACCCCTTTTAATCGTGTCGGATTCCAATAAAAGGTGGTATCACCATTAATATTTTTACTCATAATTTATAATGTTGAGAATTCAGATCCCGTTTTAACAAAAAAAAAATAGAGAGAATTCAAATTCCGTTGATAAACGATCTATAAATATTTACGTAAATGTTTATTGAAACTTGAAATATGCTCCAATTTTGATAAACTTTGTTTATTAGAAAAACAAGAGGTATATTGTTTTAGATATTACAACTGTGAGCGAGATTTCAAGGTAAAATAGTGGGGGGAAGATGATATTAGGAAATGTTAAATGTATTGATTAAACTTGATCCTTGAACGTATGTGACGCTGTTAAATACCTTAAAGATAAGGTCAAATTTAGACAACTTTAATATGTATGACAAAACATGCTCAAACACATCCACTGCTCATGCGTCCCTTCATTATAAAATGAGCCCTGCGTCATGACCTCGAAATCTTACGTCACTTTGGCTACGTCATATTGGTGACTCAGGCTAATTAAGCAGAGTGGGGCCCACAAAATCCGGTTCCGAATTTTGCATGAACGTGAACTTTTCTCCCGCCAACTTCTTTTTCTTTTGTTTTCTTAAACTAGTTTTCAAGGCTCTCTTCTAAACATGAATGCTAGATACAGTTCATAACGCTGAACTATTTTTATATGATACCGTTTAATTAATAAAGACTTTTCTACGAAGAAATGAAAGTCCTATTTAAATTAAGGTTTGCAAAAAATAACTTTTACCCCCAAACAACCACATTTTGCAATTTAAAAATAGGGTAAAAGTTAATTAATGTAAAGTAATTTATATTTCTGACATGTTTTTATAAGAAAAAACAGTTTGAATATCTATTTACCTTTTGTGACCTTAAAAGTTTCGAAATTTGAATTTAGGTCTAAATTAAATTTTGAGGGTGAAAAAACATTTGACTTTAATCTCAATTGATATATTATTATTGGGCTCAAATAGGCTTTTAAAACTTTTAAATTGGTTTATAAGGAGCTTATGGGCTTGGAGTAATATTTGTAAGTGTGACTTTTATCCCAACCTTTTCAAAATGAAGTTAGGATAAAATTAATTAAAAATCAACAGGATTATATTTAGTGAAAGATATCATCAATCTTTCACAATATAGTGAATAATATTTGAATCATCTTTAAGGGAGAGGTTCACATCTAGCACATAATGGTATCTCAAGTAGGATTGTCTCCAATAAAAAAATATATGCTCTTTAACAAAATAATTAATTAATATAATATGATTTATATTTAAATTTAATTTTATTAAAAAAAATCAGTTTGACAAAAAAGTTACTTAAATGACATATTAAAATCTCAATTTCAAAATATTAAAAGAAGACAATACAAAAAAAACAATAATAGCTTCAACTTTAAGGCTTTTTCTTTAAAAGAATTTTTTTACATTCCAACTCCCAAACAATGAAACAAACACTCAATTACGAAAGACATTCTGCTATTGCTTACCGCCAATAATATCCATTTCTCCTATCCAACACATTCCTATATCTTAATGTCAATATACCTTTTCCTCCATCAATTGCTAACCTCTTCAACTCTGCATTTTTCTTTAATTTTACGTTCTTTCTGCTTTTTTTAACTTGTTTTGTAAGGTCATTTCATAATATATTCTAAATTAATAAATTTTATAACATGTAAAAAAGTTTGAAAATACGTATTAAAATTATTTTTTCGTTGTATAAAAATTGGTTTTTTAACAAATATAAATGCTTAAATAATTATTTTATTAGATTGGGATATTTTAACCAATTACACTACGTAAGTGAAATGTACGATTTATTGGCAGAATTACTTTGATGTCTTAACCAAACAATTAGTTATTTAAAGTCTTTTGGGAAATTAAATTCATTCCTTACAACCTTATCATTTGCAAATGAATTTATTTAAGAATATAATGTAATGAAATCCTTCTATTGCAAGATTTTATCTGTGTATGCATGCCGCTCAAGCCTCAAGGGAATAGTTTTTCCTTTTTTTTTTTTTTTGCCTTGTCATGTGAGCTTCATTACTATAGATAAAACATATATATGTTTGGAAATAACTTTTTAAGTGATTTTTCGCAATCTGAAGTAAGTATGTGAGAGATGTTTTATCTCGACTTGCGTAAAAGTGCTTTTTAAATGGTTGCCAAACAAGATAAGGTAAAATGGAAATGTAGTTGATGTTGAATTGAAAGTGAAACCTGGTGACGCAAAGCACTAACGCAAGGTTGACAATAGCCAAAAAAAAAACTAAACATGGGCAATTCTGAGAAATTAGTTTTCTTTCCAATATTAAAGAGAAATTTGGGGTGAAAAACAGATAGGGCCCACACATTTTTTCCCCTCACTTTTCAAACTTCCTTATATGTAATAATTTTTTTAATTTTGATATATTATAAAATCAATTGTTTTAAATTTTCATCATATTTATTGAAATTTATTTATTTTTGATACAACGGTGTTCTTTGTTTGCTGTGCTTGTTGTCTCTTGTGTTGCTAGCCCACCTTTCAGTTGGGCTTCTTGACGTTAGATGTGTGTTTATTTCCACTGTTTTGGTTGATGGCTCATATAGGCTACATCGTAGGCTTCATGTTTCTTTAAAGCACAAGGCCCAGTTTACCTGTATCATTTTAGCTTTTGTAATATAAATTGACTTTTATTAAAAAAAATCATAAATATTGAGCCTCATAGGCTCACATACACCTTTCCGCGTTCTTGTGAGAAAAGAAAAGCTGCGAAGAATATAAGTGGGATAAAAGTTAGTATATCACATTGATAAATCAAAGTTTTAATTTTTACCGTGAAAAGTACATATATTTAGTACTCAATTTTAAACTGAATTATCTCCTGGTACAAAATTTACATAAAAGAATATTTCGAGTCTTTCTCAACATTAAAATCTCTACGATTGGTGATATTTGTTTTTTATTTTTCATTTCAAACACTGCCATATAAGAAAGCAATTTTCGTTGAGGTTCCACAATGGCGAAGCCCGTTGGAGGGTTTCAATAAATCACTGCACACAAATACATTTACTCACTCATATATTTCGATATTTGTCGTGTTCTGTCCTACTTGCTTTTAGACCAAATCTCTTTATGTTACCAAACAGAATAATATGTAATGATGTGCCATTTTTCAAGGGAAAAAAGTAAGGTTCAAAAAACCGGATCAAATATTGAACTGGATAAGATAGTGGTTTAAGGGTTGATGGTTTAGATCGGGGTCAAATCGGGATCAATCTGACTACGTTAAAATAATATAATTTAGTAAATTATATTTTATTTTAAAAAATTAATAGCTAAAACTTAGAATATTATTTTATTTTATCCATATTTTAAATTTTTAAAGTTTAATTAAATATCAGTAATAAAAATAATTGAGATAAAATGAATTAATTTTATTTTATCTCCTTATGTGAAAATTTGTTTAAATAGAAAACAAAAAATTTAAAGTTAGTTTTGTTACCATGTTTTTTTGAAAAAATTTAATGAATCATATCATCCCATTCTGATTCCATTTTTCAGTGTTTCTACCTTTTAAATTTTTTTAAATAATTTTTTCTTTTAAAACAAGAGTCACTAATTTTTTTAAATAATTTTTCACTGGTTCAACAACTCAACCGGACCGGATCAAGGACAGGTTCACTGATTTACGGTCTGAACCGACTGGTTCCGTTCAATTTTTTTAAAATTGGAAAAAAAAATCCCCCGTTGCAATCTACAAAGGGAATCAAGGGACATATTAACTTGGGTGAAATTGCTCCAATTTTATTATATTAGGAGTACAATTACATCACTTAATAGTTAAAAGTATTAAATGAATCTCCGCACATAATTTAGTGTATTGAATGCACCTTTATTCTATATAAAATCGAAATGTTACTTAAGTACTTTAAAAGTACCAACTCATCTCAATTCTATCTAATAAGAATGTTCCACCTCACATAATTTTAATCTACGCCTATTCATTTTCGTTATTTTATTATTTTAAAAAAAAATAAAATTAACTAAATTTTGTCATTTCCTTTGCTAACCCTCTTCTCAATCCCACTCCCTTGTCTCTTCATTCTGACTTCGAAATCTCCCACTTCCTCCATTTATTGAGAAGAATAAAGAGTTGTGAGGTGCAACTGGTTTGGAGGCTGAGTTGAAGCATTGGGGTTGTCCAAGCACTATTCATTGTCCTCATCGAGTATAAGGAGGGAGAGACACCATTCACTGCATTGGATCTTCTTCTTCGAGAACCAACTGAGCCAAGGGATGAGAACAAGACCGAGGGAACTCGAGTTTGGAGACCATACATTTATGGTCTCCAAATTTTAAATTTAAAATCTTCTTTTATTCTAACCATATTTAAAATTTTTAAAGTTTAATTAATTATAAATGATAAAAACAATTGAAGCAAAATAAATTAGTTTTATCTTATTTCCTTGTGAGTAAATTTATTTAAATAGAAAATAGAAATTAATTGATCATTTTATTACTATATTTGTTTTTAAAATAAAAACAATGCCTCTGTGGTCTTTGCCTTCTCTAGTTAGCGCTGCATGGAAGCCCTAAGCACCTTCGTCGCAGCCGCTCCTTCTCTAGTCTAGTCACCACCACGAAAGCCCATTCTCTGGTCCAGCTGGCACCGTGACAGCTTGTCTTTCCACCTTCTGTTTCGCCGTGTTGATTGTGGAGTCTGTGAAGAGGGTCGGTGAAGAAGGGTCTACTCACTTGAAGAAAAAGGTACAAGAACATTAAGTTAATGTTTGTATGAATTTCAAGATTGTTTGCTTCTACCATTTTTCAAACAAACAAAAAACTACTTTTTGACTTTCTCCTGTCATTTTTTCTATTATTGGGCTAATTATAGGTTGGGGAAAATAGTTAAAAAAAATGTAAGGCTCCTAGATAGAGCCGGGAATTTGGGCCGGGCCCGTAGGGTCGGCCCGATTAAGCCCGATTAATTGGAGGGCCGGGCCTGTGATTTTGAGCTTCCAGAAGGAAACGGGCCTAAAAGGGCCAGCCCTAATGGGCCGAGGGCTTAAAAGGGCCAGCCCTGTAGGGCCGAGGGTCGGCCCTTTTAAGCCCGCCATAATTTTTTTTATATTTTTTTAAATAATTTATATGTATTTTACATAATAAACATATTTTAAATTTATGATTTTGGTTTATTATTTGTTGCAAAAACTTAAAATGATGATGATGATGATATTACAGATGAAATACTTCATATTTTTTATCTCGCCAAAGCAAAACCTTCTAAGCCTATTCCTAGTGAAGCTTGGTCAAATGCAAATATTCTTAAAATTGAAGATAGTGATAATAATTGATGAAGAAAGAAGCTTATATTATATGATTTGTGAACTTAAGTTTAAAACTTTTAGAGTG
>QFDD01001108.1:0-29028 GCA_006871305.1 Vachellia collinsii
AATGCTCCTTCTGAATTCCAAAGGATTATGAATGATATTTTTAATCCTTGCAGTAAATATATCATTGTCTATATTGATGATGTGCTTATTTACTCTAATTCAGTTGATCAACATTTTCAACATATTGAAAAATTTATTCGTATTTCTGAAAACAATGGTTTAGTCATTTCAAAACCTAAAATCAGTTTATTTCAAACAAAAATTAGGTTTCTTGGTCACTGGATATCTCAGGGATCCATAACTCCAATCGAACGTGCAATTCAATTTGCTGATAAATTTCCTGATCAAATAATTGATAAAACACAACTTCAAAGATTTTTAGGATGTTTAAACTATGTTGCGGATTTTATCCCTCATCTGAGTAACTTTCTTAAACCTCTTCATGAACGTCTAAAGGATAATCCTCCTGGAGGGGAGGGGATCATTTTCCCTTCCCTTCCTTCCCCTCCCCTCCAACCAAACACACCCTTAGTCTCATTACTCCATCCATATAATAAAATATAGAATTGCAGTCCTCTTATTTTTATCCTTTTTATCTGCATCCAGAATTCTAGATAGTTTAAAGTATATAAAAAAAAAAGAATTCCTGATAGTTTATTATTTTCAAGCTATTTTGTTTAATTTTTTAATGTCTATTTACATATATAAACGGAAAAAAAAAGAATACAGCCCTAACCAAGACTCTCTTGTCATTTGCTCCATGTAAACTCTCAGAGGAACTTTGCCCCAAAAAAAAAAAAAAACTCTCAGAGGGACACACCTCCTCACATCCCTTTCCAGCCTTTCCAATTCGAACACTTCGGGTTTGACCCGTCGCCACCCGGATGGCGCCGACCCCACTACCCCTTCTCCATAGAGCTTTTTCGTCTTCAACCAACATCAATCAATTCTCTTCATTGCCTCTTTTTCCGTGCATAAATAACCTCTCGCCTCCTCCCTTTTCCTTTCTGTAAACCCTACTTCATCCCCATGAAGCCAAACACATCCATTCTTCTCCAGCTTCAATTTCAGTTTCATCCTTCAATCTCTCTCTCTCCTCTCTTCCCTTCAGCTCTGAGAGCTAGTCAAGCAAAAGAGTTGAAGACAACCGCTTCTTCATTCACTTATCGGCACCTCACTGATCCAGGTCTCTCTGTCACTTAGACCTGTCAATCCCATCACCTTGCTGTTTTTGCCTTTTTATTTTGGCTTACCGCAAGTATGTGTTCCAGCGGCGGGGATGAATATGACACGGTAGGTCCAGCCTCGTTCAATGGTACTAATGCCCAGTTTAGCTCCTTCTTTTCACCTGTGTCTCAATCTCATCAACAAAACCCCAACCTGTTTGATCCTTCACCTAATTACCTCCACGCTCTGTCACAATCTCAACCAGCTGCCTCAATTCCCAATTACGAGCCTAATTATTGCACTCACCTGTCAGACTCACCATTGTCGTCATCTTTGTTTGCCTCTAATCAATCGGCAGCCCGGGAGCATGATAATGCAGTACGGAACTCAAAGAAGCGAAGCAGAGCGTTAAGGCGGGCTCCCACTACAGTTATCACCACCGACACCTCTAATTTCAGAGCCATGGTTCGAGAGTTCACCGGTATCCCGGCTTCTCCCTCCTCCGCCGCATCCCATCCTCGCCGCTTCCATACATTCCAACCTCCCATTCGTCACCTACACCCTCCAAATCCATCTGAGAACGTAATTGATCCTATAGCCCCCACCACCACCTCTCATCAAATCCTTCCTGATTTGGGTTTGGCCTTCCAAGCGCCTCTTCATCTCCCTCTTCCCATGACATTTACTTCAACGTCTCAGCCTTCTGGATCAGAGTGGCCTTCACGCTTCTAATGGAGGAGGAACAAGAGATCAGCCGAACGCCTATGTGGGCTCTGCCTTCGTCCTGCAGCTTTTACCATCCCATCAATGTCTTTAACACGGAAACGGACCCACCCCTCATTCGTGGACTTGTTTTTGTGATTATGAATACTGCACACTTAATGCATTATTACTACCAACTAGAATCAACTATGCAATGAATTCATATCATCATCATGATGGTAGTGTGATGTATGGTCTGTGTTGATAATGATAATTAATGTATTTCTAGTGACGTCTTCGCCTTTTCTTTTCCCCCACCTTCACACGCACACACATGCTCCTTTGATTAATCTGTATATAGCACTTGAGTGCCAGATGATATTTTCTTTGTTTTTTTTCCCCATTCAGTGGCTTTAATTGAAAAGTTTATCCATGGCTGTTGACATGATTAGCACGTAATTTATAATAGCAGAAGCGAAGTAAATAGGTGACAGTATCCTTGCAATTACTGTTGATAACTTGATATTATGATTGCGACGTGAGGTTAACTGACTTGGAATGGCCATATTGAAAGGTCTCAAGATAAGCAATACACGCACACACACATGCACATATAAAATAGAGAATGGTGGTGGTACGTACGGCCGGATGGCTGAGCAATACTATAGTATATTGTTGAGAAAGAAGAGAATCATGCAAGGTGTGGTTGGAGATGCCACCGATGAGCGCTGCAAATGGATGAGTACGATCGATGAAATGGAAGATATCTCTTGGAAAATTGGCTTTTGCGTGACATTTTGGAAATGATGAGAAGTTAGAAACCACTGAATTTTTGCGGCTGAGACTTTGATGAAAGAAACTATGCTATCACACAATAAAGCAATGGTTAATCATATTGGAAAGAATTTTCTTTGTTTTCAAATCTCTTTTGTAAATCAACCCCTTGTACAGTTTTGTCTCCCAATCCGGGCTTTTTAGTTGCTCATTATTTTAAATGTTGAGAAAAAGCCGCTGCTGTTTTTTTTTTTTGGTCCCTGGGACAACTCTTCATTCATTCACAGCCTCGTAGCTGATATGGTCTGTTGGGGGTGCATTCGTTTTAAAGTATGTATTTGCTGTGTGCGCATATTATTTCGTGGAATTAACGTGTGTTTGAGTTTGCATGTTTTGTTTTTTAACACGCACACACACTTCATCGGGTTTATAAAATTTTTTGCTTTACGACTTGTACAAACGTAGAAAATTATTACACAACCCGTCTAATGTAATACTAATGTTCTGCTAAACTACTCACAACTTTAAAAAAGGTAATGCTTCATACATAAATAGAAATCTTAAACCCCCGAATGGGAAGTAGGGGAGAGTAGCCAATGACAACGCTGCACGCGGGACTGTGATTGTGATTAGGAGTTGGTGATTGGTCTATGTATATAAGTACCATGATTAAGAGTTGGTGGTTAGTGGCATATTTTGTACCCGCCGCCTCTCAACCACACAAGGCTCACTGATAGATTCTGCACACACTAAAGAGGACTTTGCCGGAGAGTGAAGACAAGTCACTTGTGATGGGATGAATCAGATAATGAGCAACATAATTGCACCGCCCACTGTGACGCCCATGGAGAATCATCCCACCCAATTCGACTTATTGGCACGTTTGATCATCATATATGTGCAACTTGGTGCTATGTCATTACCCTTACTATTGATGATTTGTTCACGCATCTTTGGAAATTACAAATAGGATCTGGGGTTCCTATCTCCTACACGTATATTTAATCGTCATGGCGTCTCACTTTCGCTGATATCTACATATGAATGAATGCAGCTGGTGGGTCCTTAATAGAATGAAAAAGCCGGAAGAATCTGCGAGCTTAATAGATGAGGAGTGGCTATCATTTGCTGGACCTGCACTTTGGCTTCTTGGTATATCGCGAACGATCGGTCGTATTCATAGGTGACAGCTACGAGAGATAATAACGGCGTTCTAATTAGGCTTCCGTTGCACGATGTCAGGAATCAACTAGAGAGGGAGCCTGATATGTACCACGTGAAACAAGTGATTCATACTCCCTCCTTCAACATAGGAGCGAGTAAAATTCCGGTGGTCGGTTCCAATCCAAATCTAATCCAACCCAAATAAACAATGCAATGAAATTGGATTGCATTTGACTCATCAAGTATTCAAACCAGTTGGTTTGATCCAATCTGATTCGAGTTATATTTTATTTATTTATTTTTTGTTTTTTATGTTAATAATTATACTTATTATCGTTAAATGTTAAAGATCATTGATTTATATTTAAATTTTAATATATTTTTTATGTACTTTATATGATTTTAGGTTTTTTCTATGTTAATTTCGTATTATTAGAATAAAATTTTGACTTTTCTAAATGAGAAAAGCAAAAAAAATATTCATTGAGGTCTTTAAACTGGTGCAGGTAGTCCAAATGAACTAGTCCGTCCAACCCAACTTAGGCTTGTGCTGGATGGGGTCAAACCTCCAGTTGTTTTGTACAGCTCAAAATCTACATTTGACCAAACGTCAGGTTAGATATCAATCCGGTCTGATTTGTTCTATATACACCTCTATTCTAACATAAGAAAATCTGGATTGTTTGGTTAGAAACAAAACTAATTAAAAGTAACTGATATATAAAAAATGTAATTTTTTTTTTAAAATGTGACCTTCATTTGTAAGTGGATGGGTGAGAATGAAAAAATATGAGAAAGAATTACAGGAAAAAAGGGGGGGAGTATATTAATGAAGGGCAAAACTAGAAGTGCATTCAACGTTATTAAGACAGACTTAAGGTAAATGTTATAAAAACAATTAAAAATGAAGATGTTACAATAAGTGAGTGATATTAGAATTAGGGAAGGTAAAGAGAGGGAGATGGACACGATTACCGCCGAGATAACGGCAAAAAGGTGATAAGGAGAAATAAAAGGGGGAGAAAAGGAGAAGTGAAACACACATGATGATGCAGCGGAAGATGCCAATCTTTGTGCAGCCATCGCCAATCACATCCCCTCCTCCCTCCCCTACGCCCCATACTAATCTCACGACGCTTCAAATTTTTCAAACATACAGTGTACGGTGTTTTTTTTTTTTTTACACAGTATCATTCTGTTAAAAGTAACCTATCCAATGCATCATTGGACACAAAATGTAAGCATGCTTTCTAGAGGAATACATACAAAGAACGAGTGGATGGTGAAGCCCGTTATCCGCAATTATATGATGCCATCACATCTACAAAGGACAACACCGCTTCAGCAAAACATAACCGTTAGTTGGGTTTTGCAGCAGAAAACATCACAAAAGGCCCATTTCTTATGCACGAAAAGCTGACCAGCCCACACCCTCTGCAGAGATCTTCAAGTTCACTTTCAGAAAGAGAGATGTAGCTGCCTGATACTTGCTTCATATTCTGCAACAACAAACACATTGCCCCCTCAAATCTGATAATAACACCCCATATCAAAACCAAGACATCTTAAAAGCAAGATCAGAAGATACAAGTCGGATGATCCCGAGTATGAAAAAGCTACAAAAACAGTTGACGTATTCAATTACATCATTCACACCCAGTTTATCAATTATGATGGAGCATGTCAAATCTATTGGGTTTGACACAAAGCTAATTGCCCCAAGCTAAACGAGTTATATACCTGACGTAGTTCACGTAAAAATGGGACAAAAGAAAAGGGGCCGTCAAGTATATAAGTAGTCGCAACAAAGACCCCTCCAGGTCGCAAAACTCGACTTATTTCAGCCACCTGAAAAACAGAAAACCTATCATGCAATAAGTGGGTGTGCTTGCATACAAGCTTCATGGCCTGCACAAATTAACTATTACAACGGTCAAATAAGCTGACATGTTCTTTATATTTATAATGTTGCAGTTACTCTCTCCAGGAGAAATCCCCATTTTAAATCAGACAAATATCATAAACAAATGGGACGCTTTCCTATGATATGTGCTTATGAATAATTATCTCACAGCTGCTGAGGGTGAAGGCCAACAGTGAATAGCTGCACCAGCATGCACAGCATCAACAGAACTAGAAACAAAAGGAAGCCTGGAAATATCTGCTCTGATCAAAACGAGGTTCCTAAAAACAAAATATTAATGAGATATGACTGAAATATAAATTAAAGATTTAATTTAGAAGTGGTCCCTCAAGAGATGGGTTCACAGTTAAATAATATAGATTCTGAATATTTAAAAATATAAACTGAGTACTCTTTTGGAAAATTCTCCTCCTGCTTAGTGAACTCATAGCATTGCTGCAACATGTTTTCAGAGTAATCTAGAGCAACCACAGAGGAAAACAGTCCGCTCTTTGCAAATAATCTTGAAAATAATCCACTTGCACAGCTCGCATCAATGATGTTTCCACCTAAGACTGGCTTCAGGAAATCCTTCATAAGTTCAAACTGCAGAACAGATCAATTGAAGACATAATTGGCAATTGAACTATTTCAAGAGAAGTGCACTTGAAAGTCTACAAGTACAAAATATTCTAAAATTTCTTCAGGAGTTCAAAAGAGAGGCATGATTTAAGAGATAGATCCATTGGCACTTCAGAATTTTATCACATATTTTACACACAACATCTGTATTTGCATCTCTCCCTCTACATGTCACCGAGCTCATATTGGCCATGAATGCCAATATGGGGCCATAAGGACCAAGACATTTTTTTGGCATTTACAGATTAGCTTTTGAAAATATATCGTTGAACCAATATAAGCCGCTGCATGAGTAGTCAGCAAAACGGTTGAGTAATTTCTAGTGTGAAACGCCCTTATCTTGGTGCCTACTTTGACAATTGCCTTCAAAGGGGCCAGACTTAACAGTCAAAATTGGAAACTTATTTACGATCACTCCTTTTCTGTTGGAAGGCATAACAATAGATCAACCAAGAGGACATATGCTTGAGGAAGAGAGATGGTTCTATTCACCTCTTTCTCAGGACCTGGAAAACCGCCCCACACAGAGAAAGTTTGACGCCAACCCCTCTCATATAGAAATGATACCAGTGGCACCCTGATACAGTGAACAACTAATGTGCATCAGCGCTGCAAGCTAGTTTCGTAGCCAATGCTTCACAAGAACAACCTCTTAGATAATTAAATTCTACTTTATTGTTCTGATACGGTAACCCCTTTATCTGAATACTTGGGTCAAACTTTGCCAGCTTAAAGGGAGAAAAATATAAAAATATTAAAATTAGGTCAGCTTAAGGATACGATTTCACATTTCCAGTTGCTATTTAACTACTTGCAAACAGTACTAACTCGTAAACATGCCCGGCCGGCAATCAAAAGTTCAGCCGCTAAAAATATGGGGGGGGGGAGCTTCCATGCCTGAAAAGCTCTGTGGAGGCTGGCATTAATTCCCCATAACTCTTAGCCCCACTTGCTGTCGTAAGATCAAGATATGCTTCTCTCCATACATATGTCTTCTTGCACGTGCTACATTGCAAGCTAGACCCAGGGGTAGAATCTCTGCATTAAACAATACATGAAAATCCAGCTAGCTATCCAACGAGCATGTCATAACCACTTATATACTAAAAGTCTCTAATCACAGCCACAGATCCACACATACAAATTCACACACACAAGAAAACAATGCAGAAAATATAAGTTGCTACATTCAGTAAGGCAATGGTTTTACAAGTCAAAGAGTAATTAAACAAACCAACTTACACGGAGAAAGCAGGATCACTAGTCCACGTCAAGGAGTCGTAACATACGGGACAAGCCAATAAGTTCCTGCTCCAATTAACTTCCTTATCAACTTTAACGGGGTCCTAAACACCAACCAGACCGAGAAATGGCAATCAAGGCGACGTGGGTAGAAGAGAAATCATTACAAAACGGAAGCCACCCCCCGCCCCCACCTGGGTGACTGAAGAATTTAATCAACAGGTACTATGCATTCATTTTGCACTCAATATTACAGCCAGAACTAACGTACACAGCCCGAAGGGCCACCGATTTTATTTTTCTCATGAGCGAACATAAAACTTACTTCCAAAAAACAAAAAAGCGTCTTCATTCCCTTAATTGTTCAATTGAAGGCTCACTAACCCAAATAATACATATAGGTACTGTATACTATGCCAATTGGATGGAAATAAGAGGAAGAAGAAGTATTACGATGGATTTGGTATCAAGAAAGGCCTGGGAATATGCAGAGGAAGCGCGTCTAAGGAGGCGGGTAGAATGGCGTAAGTAACACAAGTTGGAGCTGCGGAGTTGGGTTGTAGGTGTGTAAACACAGAACAGGTTGCTGATGATTGCTACAGCCATTGGCAGACCGTGAAACCAGAAGCTCGTCTCTGCTTCTTCTTCCCTCCGTAGTTACGGGCGGGTGGGGCGTGTTGTTCTTGCTGGTGTTGGTGCGAGATTCGCATCAGTGGACGTGTGCCCAATTTTCGCCCCAAATTGTTCCTTTTGCGCTAGTGGTTGTGGTCGGCATGGCATACTGAGCTGGACATTTTCTGAAAATTTTGATCCCATCTCATATTCTGATCCGTCGTTATTCATCATTTCATCAACGTAAGATAATCTTTAATATGAGAGAGAAATAAAAAAAATCGTAGTTGATAAAAAGATTATTGCTATTGTTATAAAATAAAGGATTTAATATAAGAGAGTAGGTTTTCTTTCATTTGGATGTATACAATATGTATTACATAGATTTATATATACAGTTTTCAAACCTAACAATTGTTATATAGAATAAATAACAATATGAATTATCATGATTGGATAATATGTAACCACAAAACTTCTAAAAGCTATTCATAAGAAAGGTTATGAGTGTAGGATATGAAAGATTAAAAGTTTATGGACATCCAAATAGTATAATATTTACAACACTTCCCTTTGATGTTCGTAAATAAATATCTTGCTTCATTAAAACCTTATGAGGAAAAATCCAGTGGAACAAAAATCTAGTAAAAGAAAAGGAGTACACACCAGAAAAACTCAGTGGGATAAAACCTTGGTTAAAGAAAAAAGAGTGCAGCATAATCTTTTATCTCATTGAAGATAATATTAATTGCACTTCTTTATATGATAATAACATCACTTTTATTCCCCCTAGTGACAATATAACTTATTGTAATTATATTTTCTCAAATGTGACTATCATCGATGATTTCTTAAGTAGCTCATCTCCTTTAATTGTTTAAATTATGCATGTATTCATTTGTCATATCTTGTGGATATGTTAAATATTCCATATACCTTCCATTATTTGCCTTATGCACTAAAACTCACAAAAAACAATTATTATAAAAATAATCATGACGTATCCTGCAGAAACTTAGTCACAACATAATATTATTATAGAATAAATATATAGGACGTCTAATCCATCAAACTCAATATATTTTGTAGACAAAATCATCCTAGCAAAATTTATGATTTTAAAGTTATTGAGCCAATTAATAACTTGATTTACTGGTCAAGTAAAATACAACATTATTCATTTTTCAATATATTTTTTATGAGTCAAATTGGACTCAAATTATTTTAAACTAAGTAACATTTTATATGTACAATGATATTCTTGGGTATGCTTATGGCATGTTAGATCCTTCAAGGATTTTCATAAAAATTCACTATTTAGTGAGCCATATGCATGGCTATAATAATATTCAATAGATGCATATTTATTTTCATAACTTGCCAAACTAATAATTATTTTTCATCCACCACAAAAGAATATACCTCATTATAATCATCATGCCATTGTGAAAACCTTTATTTTCACATAAATATTCCCGTATCATATAATAACTTTGTATTTCATGTGTTTGAATTGCAGGTCCATAACTCTTCACATTGAAATAACGTTGTCATATTTTAATTGCGTCTTTTCTTTTTTCTTTTCATATTGACCAATTATTTTTCTGCCTACTTTACACGACAAATTTATGTATAAGATCATCATTTCATCATGTCATACTATCATCAAAATCGGTGTCGACAACTTTACATTTTCAGTTTCATTTTTCTCGATATAACATAACTTATTGAGATCTCTTTTTTACTTTTCAAGTACCTAAACCTCTCTTGAGGTTTTCCTTATCAGTTATGTATCGACCTATGATTATCTTAATAATATGCTCATTTTTATCCAAGGTATTCTATTTGGAACCGAATGGTTTCTCATGCTTCAGGCATATCTCATTTTCATTTATACTAATTGGAGCATTTTCAGTTGGAATATAGAATTTAATTAGACTCATCCAAATCAGTAATAACATCTGGCAGATATTTTTACAATATTACATGAATGACATATTTAATGAACTTTTGGTTCATAATGTTATATTTGAGGATCTATATTTGATAGTAATAATGCATTCAATATGTTTTCTTTTCCAACTACTCAATTTCTCTCTCACATGTGGAAAAACTTTGTCAAATGACAATCAACTAATAATGTAGTATAAGTCTCGTAAACCCATTTGCGCCCTTTAGAAACACAATGTTGTTTCATTTAGAGACAATAAGGAGGAGAATATTGTTCATCATTTATCTCAACTTTTCATCTATGTTAATTGTGGTTGATCAATATGAATAAACATTGCACATTCAAACCTTAAGATGAAAATATTTGGCTTCTGAATAAAATCCAATATTAACGGGAGAATTTTGTTGGCTTAATGTGTATAAGTGTTGCAATATATCAAATCAAATTTGCCAATATTGAAGTGAAAATCTTATTCTCATAAGTATTGATATAGTTATTTATGGAGGCTATCAATGTATGACTTATGAATCGTATAATCTAAAAATTGTGCACTCAACATAATGATTTATTCAAACAATTTTGCAAACTTCAGGTTGCAAACTAATAATAATCACGCATGTAACTATCTTATAGAGGCATATATCAAATTTGCTGAATAATTTGTATGGTTTATATGCTATTTGAATGGACTTATATAAGTGCAATATATTATGAAAACTGCAGAGATCCATTTCAAATTATGATCAGTGATACTTTTACAATCAATTTTCTTTGAAAACAAGCAGCACATAATAATTCTTGTATCATATAATATGTTGGCTATTTGTGAAGAATCTTTTTGTTTTTCAATGAATGTCAAATTTTTAAATAATTTGTTGTAACATTTTTGACTTAAATGATCAAACAAGTCATGTCAATAATACATTTGTTTGGATCAGCAAACTTCTAATTTACTGTAACAACTCAGTAAACTTCTGGTTTATTATAACAACTTTTCAATTTGCACACATATATATAGGGTTAAGGTGCATGTTCGCTCTGGAAGTTTTAAATGGAGCAATATCGTACTGGAAGTATAAAAATGTAGCAATGTTACCCAGACTAAACTGAGAGACAAACAGACATTTACCATGTACGTGTTCACATCACTCTCCCTGAGAGAAAATTTTCAGGGTGAATTGATCCTCTGAGAGAACTTATAGGGCAAAATTGCTTCTCCTAGGAAACTTCCAAGGAGAAAATGTATTTATTTTAAGGCGACATTATCCCAAGTGAGACAAAGAGTTGGCATCTTATCCTACATGACGAATGTCTGTTTGCCTCTCAGTTCAATCAAGGTAATATTGCTACATTTTTATACTTTCGATGCGATATTGCTCCACTTAAAATTTATAGGGCGAAATTGCTCCTCCGAGACAACTTTTAGGACGAAAATGCACCTTATCCATCCATCCATACATACATACATACATACATACATACATACATACATACATACATACATACATACATACATACATACATACATACATACATACATACATACATATTGATTTAAAATCTCGATATGACGTCCATTTTGGGAGATTTCGATATGACGTCCATTTTTGGAGATCAAAGGCACATATATGAAGAATATGAATAGAACTTCATTCAAATTAGTTCACACTTATATACTAATGATCGCCCCCTCAAGTGTGAGTCATATAAACATGTTTTTTTTTTCTTATTTAGTGTGTTTTACTTGAAAGTTTGTGTACCTAACTCATATACAATTTTGGATTTCAATCCAATTAGGATATTACCTTTAGACCCTTTTTGCGAACCAAATCTCTAATGCAGATTTATGGCTTCTAATTTTCACAATTAATTCATTTTCTGCCCTTGAAAAATCTATATAAATTTTTTAGGAACTATATCAATTTTTTTTTGGTTCTTACATCATATCCCCTTCTATTCTAATTAAATTAGAATCATTCACGTAATATTTATCATTAAAATTAGAACTTCTCATTACCATAATAAAATTAATTAATAAATTTGTTAAAGCGTTGCTTTTTTAATGCAACCATATATATATATATAATTGCATTTAACCACCATCGATGTTCTCTCAAAATATTTTTGTTTCCGATCCAACAAAGTGGATACTACTCACCAAACGTATGTAATGCAATAATCGCATTGTAACATCAATTTAAGTTAATATTAAAACCAATAAATGACAAATCAATTATCAATTAATATATACACAACTGACAAATGTCATATATGCTATTCCATGAAAGGAAATTTGACATTGTAACTCATATTTTCTATGACTATTAGATTTTTCATATCATATATATACTAATGTTGTTGTACAAAAAGTTAAAAGAAGGAATGTACCTTTCATCAAAAGTAGCCCTATGAATTTTGTCTTGAACAAACTTAGAAACTTTTAAATATCTATTTAGGAAAATGAAAAATTGACTAAATAATTTGGAGTGATATATTTCAAAATCAAAATACCTCTAGTAATATGTGATCCTTCGTTTGCTTGTATCTCATAAAAAAATTCTGCATGTGCATATTAAGGATATATTATATAGAATTGTTAAAGAGCGATAATTTCACCATCAAGAACATTTATCAAAATTATAATATTGTATAATATTACAATATATACCTTCTCTTTTAAACTCTAATTTCATTTGAAGATTATGTGTAGTACTAGTACCACGCCAGAGTGTGTAATACTAGTACGATGCCAGAGAGTGTTTCTTCTATATTCTTGTGTTGTTAAAATACTTTCATGTGATAACACTGTTGTCATTCTACAATCCTTCGACACTCAAATTAAATTTAAACAAAAACATAACCAAAAGCACGTGATATGAACTAATATGACAAGACCTAAGGAACTAATATAGTATAACAAGATTCGCAATTTATTATCCATTATACTGTTGCAAACCGAGCTCAAAGCTTGGAAATAGTGAATATGGCCCACGCATATAATGCAATGATGACACATTGTGGAAAATTGAATGCATTTAGTGTTGAAGCTCGTTAACCTGAGGGAAATATCCACCCCACATGACATATATTAATACGCACTATCATTGTTAGAGCATTTCTGAGGAAGTACCCACCGTCGGCACATTAAAAACAAATAACGTTGCTGGTCAATATATATTAAAGCCAAATAACGTCGATGGAGTTATAATATCAAGGAGGTTTGAATTTGACATATTCAATATGTATTCATCAGCCATAAAACCGATAACGAAAATAAATCCACAGATAAAAAAAACCAAATATTTTTTATCCTTTTGAGCATATAAGGAAATAAGTATTCATAATATCCCTTTTATCCAACCATGATGAAAATTAATTTTTTTTTCATGTAATTGTGTGAGTAATCCCATAAGACCAAGAATTCTAACACACACACACACACCTAAAACCAATAAAATTAACATAAAAATTCACGAAGCACAACCACTTCCAGCAATGATGAACATGAAGGCTTAATCAAAAAGAAAAAAAACAAAAAATGTCACAGCCTATGGTTCTTATTCAAAACTAAATTAGAACATGTGAAATTTATCATTGATCACATGAAATGAATCAAACCCCACTATGCATCACTAAAGAAAATGCAACATATTCTTAGCACATATGACCAGTAATAACACTCCTGTGTAAACATATGAACTATCAAGGAATAAGGCATTCAAAGTAGGGCTGAACAAAGATTAAACTAGGTTAGGCCCCAACCCGAGGTCTAATCTGGTGAAGACCTCAGGCTGAACAAGCCAACCTGAGGTCAGGCTGGACCAAACTTGATTCAGCAGATTACTTGGACCAATCTAGATAGTTTATAACCCTTCCTCTGTTTTTTTTCCTTTTTTTTTTTGTATCATTTTTTTTTACAGAATGTAGGCTGTTTGACCCACCCTTAGCCTCATGTTCCTTTGACAAAGATGCTAGATGAGTAACTCTCAAATGGTGAGGAAAATGAAGTAGTTGTTTCTTGTCAAGAGGTAAAAAATGAGGTCATCTTCTTTGTGGCCGTGGTCATCCTGTCACCAACCCATAACTTGCTTTCAGAGCCAACGCCACCAATCTACAAGTTGAAACAAATCATCGAGCCCCATCTCCAACCGATCTCCTTCGATGAACCTCATCGGTAACCAATCGCCAAGCTGTAGAGTCAAGGAAGTTATTGAGCCCCATCTTGAAACAAACCATTCGAAGAACCTCGTCGGCAACGACCAAATCCCAAGATAGAGAAGTGGAAAGAAGGGAAGTAGCAACGAAATGACAAGGCTTAACCAGAGAGAAAGCATTCGTGAGGGCAGAGATGAGGGCACGAGCAACGGTGATTGAGGTGCTTAGGGCTTTTGTGAGGCAATAACTCGAGAAGGCAGAGATGAGGGCATGAGAACTTAGGAAGGGAGAGACCACTGATTGAGGCTTTGCGTTTGTACTTTGAAGTTTGAAGGATATGGAGTTAAAAAAACTTTCAGGCTAGACTGGATTAGATCACCTAGTCTAAGGGTTCAGTCTCCTGTCCAATCCAACCGAAAAAACTAGTTTGGTCTGGTCCAATCCTTTTTATCTTCGGACCAGGAGTTTTAGTGTTGGACTGTGTCGGGTTGGGTTGGGTCAGACTACACTGGACAACCGGGTTTATACATAGCCCTAATTCGAAGTAGTTAGTTGAATTTAACATAAAGTAATCTTACACAGAAAAAAACCTTTCAAAATTTACATGTGCCTACTCTATAAGTAGTACATTGGTAAATAAAATAGACAAGAAACCAAACAGATATGAAACAATGAAATGAGATCCACTTGTAAATCTGAAATGGAAAATGTGGAAATCTTTTGCATTCAACCCTTTGTTTTAATATCATATATGTTTCAATTATTGATTACTCCACATGTTACTTAGATAAAAGGTGTAAGGAAAAAGTTTACCTTCCAAGCTAATTGTAATTGATGATACCGCCCAGATTTCTCAAGTAAACTAAGTTAGATCAAGATCAATTACATGCAGTTGAAAATGAAATACCTCTTACCATAGCTAGTAGCATCAATAAGAAATACCTCTAATTATCAATGAATAAAAGTATATACGTTGCCTAAAATTGCAAGGCCATGTACTCTTTAAACAAATTGGAAAATCCTTACCACACAATCTGGATATCTTTATGCAAAAACCAAAAAGCTACAAGGTTCAACAAGATGCCATGAATTCATCTGATAGAGTATCATGCTGATAACGTGTTATAAAATAAAAGATTTGATATAAGAGAGATGAGTAGATAAAAGAGGCACGAGAGTATTGGAGACAAAGAGGGAGATGTTCTCTTTCACTTAGATATATACAATATGTGTTACATAGCTTTATATTTATAGGCTTCCAAGATTTACCAAGGGTTACATAGAATAAATAACAATATAAATTATCATGATTGTATAATATGTAACAACAAAACTCCTAAAAGCTATTCATGAAAAATGTTATGAGTGTGGGATATCGAAGACAAAAAATGTATAAACATTTAAATAGTATAATATTTACAACAGTTATAAAGATTAATGTTGTGAATGTTTATAAGACCCTTGGGATTCCATTTTATAATTGAAAACTATAACATTCAATGTCTTTACGTCGTATCATAATATGTATTAATTTTTATGTTTATGACACTGTAACTTTTGGAAGGGTTTGGTGCCTATAAATAGAGTTGTAATATAAATGATTGTTTGTATATGGAAAACACGTGTGAATAAGATATGTTTGCTTACTTCCTCTCTTAGTTTCTTCTTATATTATTCTCTCATTTTATAACAATTATATTATATTTTATATGTCCACCGCCTCCTATTCATTACTTATAAGTTAAAACTCAGGGACAAAAAACAAAGCCAATAACTAATTCACGCAAAAAATAGTTACACCAATAAAAGTATTTAAAAAATGTTATGATCTACGCATAAACTTTTAATGAATATAATAAATTTTAAAAAATTATACTTTCTATTTTCTCATTTCTCATTCAAAATTGAGAATAAAAACATATTCGTCTATGAGTTTTTTTTTTCCAGAAAGCTGACTGGAAAAAAAAGATAATTAATTAAATCAAATAATCCCTTAATGTTGAGATATTGTAGCAATAAATTGGAGCAAGTGGCCGTGATAACTTGTCTTATTGCCACCTATTGGAAGAAATCTCATATTTAAACTTGATATTGACATAATAGCGAATGCAGAAAACCTAGTTAAGAGATTCATCCATCACAGCCAGATGTATGACGCGGGTCGAATTTAGATGTAGTTGAAACAAAGCTCCTATGAAATGGGTGGACAAAAAAAAAACTTGATATTGACATATTTAGGTGCATGCATGCATTTAAATGGTATTAAGTCAAAACAAAAATTGGTGCATGATTTTAGTTCGAGTTGGAACATCTTATTTTTCTCATGGTCCTTTTACCCTTCTCTTCTCTCTTCATTACACTCTATTTTATTACAGGATTATAAACAACCTATTTACCACTATTTTGTTGTTCTATTTCAGAAAGTCAGTTTCTTCTTTCCCTCCTCATTAAACAATAAAGTAGTGGTAAGTGAGTTATTTGTGATTAAAGGGTCACAATTAAAGAAAAAGACGGTAAGAGAAAAATAAGGAAAATACGACATTTTGATTTGATTTTAGTTGGTTTTACAGTAAATTCAAATAGCCCGTCTAGCTCAGTCGGTAGAGCGCAAGGCTCTTAACCTTGTGGTCGTGGGTTCGAACCCCACGGTGGGCGCGATTGGGACTTTTTAATTTTCTCACCAATAGAGGATAGCGAAGAATGAAAGAAACAAAAGAGAAGAAAACTTGTCAGAAAATGTTTGACACCCTTTATTGTCTTCCTGTCTTCCTATTCTTTTAGTCAGTATTGATTAAATGATTTATTACTTGTCAATGTGGTGCCAGTGCCACTATCTCAAAAGGCTCTACAATAACTTGTGTCAGTGGGCAGGGTAGAGTAGTTCAAGAGTGAATTACAGCCAGGATATGAAACGCGGGTCCAGTCCCAAGGCATGGTATGGTGTTGCTTGTTTAAGCTAATGGCCGTCATGGCGGTCACAGTTGATTAGCAACTTGTTACGTTGTTTAATGAAGGTTAGATGGTGCAGGGAAAAATCAAGCATCACCAAAACATCACTTCTTAAGAAATCCTTGGCTCCAACCTGCGTTCAAGAGAATAACTTTTAGACAAAAATGATAAATGTGATTCTAAGTGATATATTCTAAAAAAAAAAAATGTTTTTGAAAAGTCCTGGTTTTTAACTCAAAACCATGGTATTTTGTCAAAATAGACTGTGGAAAATTTAAGAGTACTTATGTAATTCATACAAAACTACGCTTTTTAAGGTTAAAAGTTATTCTGAATTTTGATGTGATGTTTATCTAATTTGATTTTAAAATGGCTGACCAAACTTAGTTACTTCGTTCCTCTAAAAATCATCATGCATGCATACGAGTGCAGCGAGATATATTGGGATCCTCATCCCTAATCTATAAAATAAGTGATTATTTTTGGCTCTACCACCTCTTATGTGTGAAAAGAAGAAAATAGACTTCGTTTTAAATCCCATGTCTTTGCATGTAAAATAATCAACAATACATTTGACCAGCAAAGATCTAAGGGGTTTTGGTTGAGAAGAAATTGAACTCATCAGTTGCTTATCTTGACCATGCCCGATGATTATTGTAATTATGAACACAAATGTTCGGCCGGTTTCTTTGGAAACTTTTTAATCCTTTCTGGTAATCAATCACTAAACACTGCTGTGGTTTACCGAAAAGGCAACACCTTCCTTTTTGGGTAAGGAAAGAACGTTGGAATTTCACTGGTTTTAGAAGGTCACTGTTGTGGCTGAGATTCACAATAAAAAGGTTAAACAAAAATTGCAATTCCCGTAATCAGTGCCAAGAAGCCACTGTCGTGCATGTCTAACCGATCCCTTCGTTGCAACATTATATTACATTCCAGTACCTTGACGCAGTCGTCTGCTAACCTCTTGAATGACGATAATGCCCTTATCAGAGACAACCGAGTCTCTGCAACAACAAAAACAATACGGAAGAAAATTGAAGAGGACTCTGGAAACCCACAACAACCACAAGTCAAAATGATGCTTTCCTTTTGTACCGGATCTACATCACTTTAATTCAAAGGATTTATCAGAGGTCCAAATTAATTCAGATTCAACCGGATATAACCATAAGAATAATAAATCGCTATTATCAAGTACTTAACACTGTTGTATTTCAAAAACTTAAATTTGAGATATTTCGTAAAGTTAGTACAATCTCTTACTAGTTGAACTAAGTGATTTGTGATCACAATGATGCTTTCATGAGGGATCCTCAACGCCTTCAAGCCCCTTCTTGATCACTCTATTAGAACCATAAACCTTTAGACATAATTGATCTGAGCATTTGATCGTATTTCTCCACATATTCTTAGAACCGTGCTTCCAAGCTCAATCCGAATCGTCTAGCACTACAACAGGCTTGATAGAGGCTAACAGATATTTCTCTGCTGTGCCGTATAGGGATTATCCATAATAAATGACCTCATTTTCGCAAGGCTAATCTATTAGACTTAATTGGGATGATAAGAGCTTTCATATTACAAATTTACAATAACATATATTGCCCATACATGCTTTCCTCGTTAGGCCTCAATTTTTATCTGGAAAATTTAAGTTCCTTGCGGGTTTTTTTTTTTTTTTTGGAACTGTGGTTATGCATATTCACTTATAATCACCAGTACCAATATAAAAGACTCCCACATTTTTCAAATGCATAATCTATTGACCTAATTTGAATAGATTAAAAACGTAAGTTAAGTTAATTAATAATTTCTTTTCCTATTTTAAAAAATCCTAATTATCTTCCGTAATCCCTCATCTCTTACTTGATTATTATTGAGGGAGTATTAATAGAGTAATTTGAAAAAAAGAATTAGAAATAAATATTATATTTAAAATCTATATCAACTTTGTAGTTAGGTTTTAAATTAATGAACAGATGAGCTATATTATTTGTTCACCGTCAACAATAAAAACTATGATTTATCTTTGAACTCTTGGCTTATTGGTGCGAGCAATCCAGATGCCTCTCTCAAGACAAGGAACAGCATAAATTATTTATCAAACTTGAGTTCTACACAATATGCCAAACCGACGTCTCTCCCTCTGGTTTTTCTTAGACAGAAGGTAAGCGATATTCAACGAAGTCGTGACTCTCAAAGGGGTAAAGACGTCTTAACACAAAATATTTTCAAGATCTGGCGGGAAGGTGGCAACCCAACAGGGAGATTGGCAGCTAGAAATAGAATTATTATTTATTGATAATTCTATTGAATCAATATGTAGCTCCAAAATTGAGCTGCCAAGAGCTGTAGAGCATCAGCCGCTTTGGAAGAATGGAGATTGGCAGCGTGAGATGAAAGGGGCAAAGGAGTAATTGAGTAGCTATTTCAGCCGGTGCACATGCATGCCATTAACCCAGGAAAAAGAAAAGAGAGAAAAAGGGACATACAGAGGTGGTGGTATGAGATTCAAAATTGAGAGAGAGTAACCAAAGAATTTTTCGGGGGAAAATTAAAGGAGAAAGACAGCTATATATATATATATATATAGAAGAGTAGCTTCTACTGATTCTTCATCCTCGGTCATCTGCCACTTTCCATTTCCTTCACTCATGCTGTCTCCTTGAAAGCCTAGAACTAAAAGCAACCAAATCCAATCCAGAAAAAACGTAACGCACTGCGGGAATTTCAGAGATCGGGAGTTCGTCGTCGTCGTCGTCGTCTCCGGCCATTCCATTTCCATCTTTTCGTCTGTAAGCCGAGATACACGCGTCCTCCCCCAGAAACAGGGACGCTTCACCTCCTTTTGTCTTCACTACACACACACACACACACATTTAAATGCGGGTTTGTCTTTAGGTGATTGCTGAGGAGTAATCACTGTTTGGCCCTTATTCGTTTCCTCTGCTGTCATCTCACGTACTGGAACTCTAATCTTCGGTGAATTACTGTTGACCAACAATGGAGAGAACCACCCCGGTTAGGAAGCCTCACATTTCCACCGCAGATCTGCTTACTTGGTCTGAAACTACTCCTTCTGATTCTCCTGCTCCTGGCTCTGTCGCTGTCCGTTCTCACCAGGTACTCCACATTCTGCTCACTGCTCTCAATCCTGTTCCTTCTTTATTTGGTTTCTGCAATTTTGATGCTTCTTTTATTTTCTATTTACTATTGTTGGCAAAATTCATCAATTAATCATCTCTTCTCTTCGGTGTTAGCCATTGGATGGGATCAGTAAGGTGGTGTTTGGGGGTCAGGTGACGGACGAAGAAGTCGAAAACTTAAACAAACGGTAAGATCTATTGTGTGCTGCTTCCTATCTACTTTAAGATTAAGTTCGTATGATCTGTAAAACTGTTCGTGCTCCTGATTCTGCCATGTTTTCTCCCTCAATATATAATTTTCTCTCCGATCTGCAAATCCTGATTGAAAGAGCTAATTTGCATAGGATTTCGTAAACAGCTTCATCTGTTACTTTAATTTATTATCATTATCATTCTTCTTTTTTATTATAGCCTCCCATTAAGTTATAGTGATGGGAGTCGTGAGCACTAAAACAAGTTGGAAATGAATGCCCCCCTTTTTCGCTGTGTGTGTATTTATTATATGGCATCACATCTGGAATTGGTTTGCTGCGCAATTTCCAGAAAGCCTTGTTCAGAGTATAAAATGAAGGAGATCACTGGCAGTGGGATCTTTGCAGCCAAAGAAGATGACGACACACTAGAACCTGGCAGTGCCAGCCCCCCTCCGAATAAAACTGGACTGCGCATGTATCAGGTACCAATAGATACAGGCGGACCTTAGTGTTATATAAGAACAAGCAGACTTATGTATTTTGTATTGGATTTTTGCTGACTCGTATGCCCATTGTTGATTTCTGGAAATTGGTAGCAAGCAGTTGCTGGAATCAGCCATATCTCCTTTGCTGAGGACGAGAGTATTTCTCCAAAAAAGCCCACTACTTCGCCTGAGGTGGCCAAGCAGCGTGAGCTAAGTGGAACCTTGGAAAGTGAATCAGACTCTACGAAGAAACAGCTTTCTGATGCAAAGTGCAAGGAGCTTAGTGGCCATAACATCTTTGCTCCTCCACCTGAAATTAAACCCCGGCCAGTAACTCCTCGAGTTGTGGAATTGAAAGGAAGCGCGAACATTGGAGTACCAGTTACCCGTCATGTATGAATTACTTTATGTTGCAAATCTGAATTATATAATCGCACTTTTATGACTAATAGCTAAGACAATTATTCTGTCTGCACAATCTGGAACATATAAGTTATTCCAAGGAATGCATAATGCAGATTGCACTGATGATTTGGAAACCTTAAAGTGCATTGCTGAGCAGCTATACCATTTTGTGTTTCATGCATGTGGGAATGTTATTATGTTGTATCTGTGTGCTTAATGTTTTTTCCAGTTGAATAACAATTTGCTCGTGACCTGAATCTGCAGACTGATGGAGATGAAGACGAGGAATCAATTACCAAGACGGCAAAGAAGATTTCTAACCAGAAATTTACTGATCTTTCCGGGAATGACATCTTCAAGGGTGATGCGCTCCCATCATCTGCTGAGAAGCCACTCAGTGGAGCTAAACTGCGAGAAATGAGTGGCAGTAACATCTTTGCTGATGGGAAGGTAGAATCCAGAGACTACCTAGGCGGCATTAGGAAGCCACCTGGTGGGGAGAGCAGCATTGCCTTGGTATAGCTTGTTAGGTCTAACCCTATTATTTTGCTACTGTCTTGTTTCGTTATTGTCACCTTTGGGATCTTGGGACTCGACTGTATTAGGTTTCTCAGTGTCTTGACCAAGAGCAATTATTTATTTGATGAAGCGGTTTGGGCTGTGCATCCGATTTTTTTCCTGATGTCCATCTGCTAAATTACACTCAGTTTTGAATGTGCGATTCTTCGGACGGGCATAGCTTGTGTTAGTGCACCAAAAATTGATTTGATTCTGGTGGATGAAGTCCATTCCCGGTTAAAAAAAATGCAGCAAATTCCTTTCCCAGACTGAAAAGGAATGGGATAGGAGGGAAAAGGGAAATAAGCTTCCTGTTCCATGTGAGAGATAGAAAACCTTAACATCTTCGATAATCATAATGGGGAAATCGCGAAGCCCTCATAATAATCGATGAGCATTGAGCACATACAAAAAAAATAGGTATCAGCTAAATAGCGAGCTGAAAAAAAACAGCCAAGATTGGCCCCCAACGTTAAAAGATTGATGCACATCCATCTATTACTGTGACTACTGACTGTGTCGATATCTATATGTCATAAAAATTTATGCAATGGGAAGTTAAAGAGGTTAAATTTATATCTTGGGTTAAACTTACTTTTAATTCCTATAGTTTACCCTAATTTGATTTTTGGTCCCTGAAATTTAAAAGTTATGGTTTTGGTCCTTCAAGTTTACTCTATCTAAAACTGTTAATCCCTATAGTTTTAAAAGGACCTATATCTAATGTTAATACAGCTAATTTTACTTATGTGTCACTAATTCCGTTAATTATAATTAAATTTCTTAATAACTGGACAAGGTAACATGAAAAAAATTGTTGTATAATTAATCCTTGTAGTTTTAGCGACTTAAATGTTTGACTGCGTTAATTAATACAGTTAAATTTAGGGATCAAACTAAAAATCCATTCAAAGTATAAAGATTAAAACCAAAATTCATTCAAAATATAGGGATAAAAAAAATTAGTTAAAAGTACATGAACCTTTTAAAACCACATGCACTAACAGTTTTAAATAAAGTAAACTTGAGAGATCAAAAGCATCACTTTTAAATTTCAGAGACTAAAATTCAAATTAAGGTAAATTGTAGGGACTTTAACCTTTATATCTTTGAAGTTATATTATTTAGAAGCTGTAAGTAATAACTTGGTTCTGCCCAAGAGTTAAAGAAGAGGGGGAATGTATGGATTGCGTGGAGGTGTAGACCGTAGAAGTGGGATATGAAAGAAGGGTGAATAACAGCAAGGGAAGGGAGCTGGCAGAGTAGCGGCCAGTTCTTGCTTACTTGTGCGCGCGTGTCCCTCAATCTCTCTCCTCTCCCCGTGTTTGTGCCTCTTTGTGTGCGTATTTAAATTTTAAAATACACGCACATACGTGTATTTCTTCATAACAAAAATAAGTTCAAACAAAAACATAATTTTCGCAGCGAATCATTCCAAGTGTCCCCACCCAATATGTTTATGGGCTTATGGCAGCTTCACACTGTAACCGTATCAGCAATTTACGTAGAATTGGTCTCATTGGGCGTTCTCTCTCCAGGCAAATTTCTTTTTTAAAAATCTTTATCTCTGTGATGTTTTCATTCATAGATATAGAAAAAGGATCCAACAGAAAATTTTGAATTTCGAGTTTCTGATTATGATAATCATAACTGCACTATCCAAGTTGATTTAACAACCGATTTTGTGCCAAAAAAAAAACAAAGAAAACAATTTTTGTTTATGAATGAATTAAAAAGCTGCACTTTTATTCTGCTCCAAAGTGGCGTTGTGCACCATAAAGCGGCTGGATCTTCCTTTGGGGGCGTGAGCGTGAACCGGACGGGCC
This sequence comes from Vachellia collinsii, assembly GCA_006871305.1. Lineage (NCBI taxonomy): Eukaryota > Viridiplantae > Streptophyta > Magnoliopsida > Fabales > Fabaceae > Vachellia > Vachellia collinsii. The sequence goes on from QFDD01001108.1 coordinate 23,819, forward strand.
GTACACGTACACCAGCCAACCCCTCACCGTCAGCATCAAAAACCCCTTTCTCATAATTCTCCCTTCTCTCGCATTCCAAGCAAAATGAGATTCAGATGCTGTCAAGCTCATCAGCCGTTCTTCATGCTTGCACACTCGAAGAAATAGTTGCCGTGCCTCGTTGCAACGTCTTTTCTGCCTCTGAATTTTCTTTACAACGTGGGTTTTCGGACTGAATCTTGCACCCATCTGTCTCTGAATTTTGAATCGGTTTTCTTCTAATAATGTTCAAGACATCTGAGAAAAATATGAGCAACGCAGAGAACAACATGAAGAGAGATGACGTGTTGGGAACGTGGTGGAATGGATTTCCAAACACATCATATCCCAATCTTCATCATCGCCATCGTTACAATGAGCATTTGGCGACTCACTCCCCTGTATGGAGGGTCTCTGACACATCACATTCTCCTCCGTTAACTTCTTTCGCCGACCGGCTTCATGCTTCTACCCAGAGTTCAGCTTCATTTCAGGACTGGAAGCATCTAACATCCCACGATCACCACCCAACTACATTGCTGTTGGACCCCGACTCATCGGATTTCCATATTGGGAAGAGTATGATTGATAATCAAGGGGTTGATCTGGACCTGTGTCACGATTTTTATAGAATGAATATTATAGAAGGACAGGGTAATGGTAACAAAACAAAGGCACCTGAAGCCGACTCCTACGGATTTGGATTTGACGCTTTTTCTTTCGATATAAATATTCCCGGAGTTGAAGAAACACGAAGCTCCTATGAAAGTTTTTGTAATGAAGCTCCCGCACCTAATTATGAGTGCACCTCATCGTCTACTTGGGGAGTTTCACCAAGTACGGTTGCTGATATGAAGTGGGCTAACCATATCCCGGAGAAAGGATACACTTCTTCACTTGCACATGTTCAATCCAGCGCTTTGAATTTGTGCTCTGGCTGGAATATGAACCAAACATATCATCAATTGGACCACATCAAGAAACAGGGGAGCAGTAGCTATGATGGAGAAGTTGAAATCCAGAAGCCATCTATCATCAACCCCTTCCTTTGTGATGGTTTGGCTAGCTCACAACTTTATGGAGTGGATTATGATGGAAGCAGAAGCGTAGAAAACCCCTTAAGATTCTCTCAGATTATGCACCCCAAGGTAGCTTCACTTCAGAACACAATCGAAAAGGAAAGGGGAATTGCTAACTTTGAGCTTCCTGAATTTCTCTCGTCCAAAAGAGATGCGGTGGCGTTTCAATGTGATAATAGTTTTATCATACAAGGAAAAGATATAAATTATTGCATAGACAAAGGATACAATTCTTTGAGGTTTAACAAAAAGAATTCCCTCAATGAGAATGCATTTGCAACTGCAGGGGATAACGCTTCTAAACACAATTCATATACTCCTGGCCGTCAAATTTGTGGGAATGATGGCAGTCTTGTTGGTGATTTCCCACAGCACTCACTACTTAATTTCTGTTCTTTGGCTGAGTGCCAAGGTTACATTAACTTTCTGGCGAAGGATCAGAACGGATGTCGCTTCCTACAAAGGATGGTTGATGTGCGAAACTCTAAGGAGATGCAAATAGTATTTGAGGGAGTCATAGATAATGTTGTTGAACTCATGATGGACCCTTTTGGTAATTATCTTGTGCAAAAGTTGCTGGATGTGTGTAGAGAAGATCAGAAATTGCAGATTGTGTCCATGGTGACTAAAGAACCAGGGCAGCTTGTCAGAATATCTTTAAACAGTCATGGGTATGTCTTCCATTTTAACAATAATGTTCTTTTGTTCCTCCTCTGTAGATAGGATATAGCACATGTTATATACTTCTGACCGCTAAACAAATATCATTGCATCAGCACACGGGTCATACAGAAGTTGATTGAGACACTCAACTCTAGGAAACAAATTTCACTAGTGAGGGCAGCCCTTCAAGCAGGTTTTCTTGATCTTATTAAGGATCTGAATGGAAATCATGTGATACAACGTTGCTTGCAATGCCTTAGCAGTCAAGATAACGAGGTAAAACGCCTCTCATAATCTTTTTCCTTAATTTTTAATGTAAATCTTACACTTCAGATATCAATATCTGTTATCTTCACCTGCTTTACTTCCACAAACGAAGTGGATGATTATTTGGTCTTTTGTACTGCATAAACAGCATGATGCAACAAAATGGAAAACATGGGATCCGAGGAGTAAAAATATTGCTTTGGTGTCCGGTAGTCGTGCCATATGATCTTGGTATTGTTAACATCAACCTAACATGGCCTAGCTTAGGACGTTATTATTGAAAAAAAAAAGTTCGTTGCTTAAAACCTTCTTTTACATCTTAAATCACGTAGAGCTCTTGTATATCATGCTCCAGCTGGTTCGATATGCCAGCCCAATAAAACTAGATTGCTAGGAGCCTTCTTAAGCCGTTCACTTGTTGAATTCTATAACCATCATCTAAGTGGCATGTTTTATTTCAAAAAAATCATGATGAGAGCTTTTAGGTGGCTATGTGGAACCATACTCAGTGAGCTCGGAAATCCTCACTGCTTGAATACAGGGAGAAAATACGCGGAGTTCTTAATTAAGTTTGAAATAAATATGGTTGCAGCCTTGCAGGCATTGAATATATCCCGGAAATTACCTTGTTAAGTGCCTCCCAAAATAGGGTGTAAGAATCCATTTCCACTTCAATTTGAATGCAATCTTTGTTTCTGAATGTTTACATGAAAGATTCTCGTCATTCAAACAGGTTCAATGATGATGATGATATGCATAAAGGTAGATGGGCATAGAATCTGAAGGAAACGTATAGATGGAAAATACAATTCAGAGGAAGTAGTTGTGAGCATTTTCTGTATGAGGAGTCATTCTTATTTTATATCAGCTTGATATTGTCCGTGCTATGCATAAATTTTCTAGATTTGTACCCTTATTGTTGAGTTTGCATTTTCTTGCCTGCTGACATCTATTTGTTCAATTATCTTTTTTCCCTCTTCTACAAGCTCTTTACTAATTCAATTGAATGATTAATTTAATTTATTCTCGTTTACCTTCATCGTGTTTCGCAGTTTATTTTTTATGCTGCCGCAAAGTTTTGTGTTGACATAGCTACTCATCGACATGGATGCTGTGTATTGCAACGTTGCATTGATCATTCAATTGGCAAATATCGAGATAAGCTTGTCACTGAAATATGTAGACATGGGCTTCTCCTTTCTGAAGATCCTTTTGGGTAATTTGCCTTATCTTTCACCTGTCAAAAATTGATCATTTTGTTTGGTATTTCCAGCCCCAAGATAATGATGATGGGCTAAATTGATATATCATGAAATTTGCTCCTGTTAATTTAATGATGTCACGAGATAATTTGAAGTAAATAATGTTTAATTTTATTTAATACACATAAGTCACTTCTAATCATAGTCTTCTTAAAATGTTTTTACTAAACATTATACTTTATAAAGAAAAATCATCAATGATGATTCATAATAAAAATACAACTTATTTTTTTTATCCCTTACGAATACACAGGACCTATGATAGTATTTCAAATGAGAAAACAAATAAAGAGTTTCCATAAACTAGAAAATAGCGACAAAAATCAGAGGAAAAATATTTTTTAAAAATGTGTATATAATGCCTTTATCTGGAATCAATAATAACAAAATCTGTACATGTACCCAGTCTATTCTTAATCAGTTAAACTAACGCTTCCATGTGTCATCTTTCAGAAATTATGTTGTTCAGTATATAATAGAGATGGAGATCCCAACTGCCTCAGCCAAGCTGATTTCTCAGTTCAAAGGGAACTATGTGAATCTGTCTACGCAAAAATTTAGCAGTCATGTGGTTGAAAAATGCCTTAAGCATGTTGGAGAGAGCAGATCAAGGATCGTCCGAGAATTGCTGTCTTCACCTCACTTCGAGCAGTTGTTGCAAGATCCATTTGCCAACTATGTCATTCAGTCTGCTCTTGCAGTGACAAAGGTTAACAAAAATGTGACATAGCTAAAGCTCAGTTCGCATGTAGTTTTAGAATTGCAAAGCATGGTTTCATCTCCCCTTGGTTTTATTTGATTTCTGATGCAGGGTTCACTTCATACATCTTTGGTTGAAGCAGTTCGTCCTTACAAAATCTTGCGCACCAGCCCGTATTGCAAGAGGATTTTCTCGGGAAATCTACTCAAGAAGTGATGTCTGGCGGCCAGACAAAAAATGTTGTTGTTTTAAAGATCACTACTCCTAATTAAAACTTCTTTTATTGTCTAACTTAGCCACTACCCAGTATGTGTATGTACGCTTATTAGAATCATGTTCTGATTTACTTGGGAAGAATTTCGCTATTAAAGCCTTTCATATGATCAACTGTCCGAAAATTGGAAAGGCAGGTTTGGTAGTTACCAGAGATGCTTCTCTATGGTGCTGATGCATATGGATGTGCGATGGATGATACATGTATTCTCTTTTGTTTTCGAAACTTCGTTTATATAATTATGTCGAGATATTGCCTACCTGTGCCTACTAAGCGCATCTTTTCAAGTTCATTGATGCGATTGAGTTTGACATTTGTTATGATATTGACAGGTTGATATTGGCTTAACGGTGGATAGATTTTCGATAAAAAATATTCTTTTCTACTAGTTTTAAAAGAATTAAAAAAGTTAAATATATTACTTAAAAAAATTTAAAATTAATTTTTTTTTAAACTAATTTATTTAATTTGTAAAATGATATATGATAAAATTATATGTATAAATATTTTTAAGTAGTATATATAATTTTGTTTAACTATGCAACAAAAATTAACAGATTATTATATTAATTATTTGTGCTTCTTGAGTTTAGAGCCCTAGTATCACGTGGACGTCCATGAAGTCCCACATCGGGCGCGTGCGAGGTGGTCTTGGGCTATATAAGCTGGGGGGTTCACCCTCCTCATGACTGCAGTTTTGGGGATGGATACGGCCCCCCGTGACACGTGGCATCAGAGCCATCCTTGCCCGTGGCCTCGATGTCATGCCAAGCACCCCCTCGGGTGTGGGGTAGGCAGGGGGCCCTACTGTGACGAGGGCATCACAGGTTTGGGTGGGGAGGATGTCACGTGGACGTCCATGAAGTCCCACATCGGGCGCGCGCGAGGTGGTCTTGGGCTATATAAGCTGGGGGGTTTGCCCTCCTCATGACTGCAGTTTTGGGGAT